>CM074810.1:1228528-1240676 GCA_037447605.1 Zygnema circumcarinatum
GTTTGGGATTGATACATACATACCTTGATTTCTGAAGTGGTATTCTGGAAAGGTCAATGCCTTTGACTAAATGTTGCATCCGTCATGTTCCGTCAAAATGCAGGAAGTTAGGGTACGCATTCTGTCATACGAGAGTGTCCAGGTGAACGGCTGGCTTGGCCTTTTGCTTGCTCTCCAGCAACAGCCAGCAGTGGTTGCTATCGAAGCAAGTTCTGACAGTTTTTTGAACTACAACCCCGCAATGGTAAGCGTAGTTAGTGACTGATTCTGATCTCTAAACACATAAACAACTCGAAAGAAAAGGGAAAAAAAAACTTGCAAGTTCAACTTGCAAACTGTTTTCAATGGGATGTGTCATTTTCATTGAGTATGTGACAGAAGATAACACATTCAAGCTTATACACAAAACAGAAAAATCTCAGAAGATCATCATAAAACTCAAAAAACTTTATTTTATAAATGGGGGGGGGCTGAATACAAAATCACTTCAATCTTTCTCCTCTCTTCTCTCTTTCTTGTCTTTCTTTTTTTCTGGTCTTCAACTACTGCGCAGCGCTTCTTTTCTACTCACTGTCTATGCATCTAGAACATTCCTTTCTGAATCCTGTTTCTTGAAGCTCATGTCTCTTCTCGTCCTCTTCGCACATTCCTGAAAGTTCTCACACGTGCAATCTTACGCATCCACGTGCGATCCTACATATCCGTACAATTTCTGTACACTTGTCGTACATCATTCCGTGCAATGTCCGTACAACTCGCAGCATCATCTATCACAGAGTAAAGGCATAGTAGCTATTTTGATGTACAACTGCATTTGTTTTTTTTTTTTTGCTCAGCAATGCTGTATGTTCTTCCTGCTGCAGGGAGTGTTCGATGACGAGGAGTGCTTTTCCGACGGTGTGGATCACGCCGTGGTCGTTGTGGGATACGATTTGACGGCTGCGATCCCATATTGGATCATCCGCAATTCCTGGGGACCCAACTGGGGGGACAAAGGGTACATGTACATGAAGGTGACGGGGGGATACGGAATTTGCGGCATCAATGTTAGACCGCCAATTATACCAATCGTTCAACTTCCTGGTAGGAATGAATGCCAAGTGTCTGGTGATGCTTTGAATCAGGCACTGCTGGCTTTTATCGTTTCCTTGGGTGATTGAAGCTGAAGATGCCTTTATAATCTTTATCAGATTATAGAAGCTAGCAGTCTGCTGAGAATCTCTGTTCAGCTGGATGCATTGCATGCATGTCGGGATGGCTGGGGAAGGCCTTCAGTCTTTCTTGAAATTGACTTTAAGTCGTGAGAGAATCTAACTGTAGAAAGTCCCGTCGCCCAAAATATTTCTTTCGCTGCAATTAGCCTTCAACGTTGTAAACATTATACAAACATGCCGCGAACTGGAGTTTCAAACCCAAATATCATTTTGGCAAAAGTGCTCCGTCCATGCAAAAACTAGCATCGTGGCAAGAAGGGTTTTGAACGTTTCAGAATCGAGTTTCTGTGGCCTAACCATTTGGAAGAAAGCAGTACCACTTGACCACCACAGCAAGCAGTTTATCTCTTCTACTTAGTTTCCTTTCTTCATGAGCTGTGCAGCAAGTGATCCTTGCAACCTCTTCAGCTTCACCCGCCGAATTCTCCGGTTGGCGTACGGACCGGGGCAGATGAACCCCTGCGGGAACGGAGTCTGCTTTCCTTCACTTTCCGGCACAACAAATGTTTGCGAATGTGCTGACAACTTTGTTAACGTTACGAACTCAGACGGAACGCAGACGTGTGCACCCGGTAAAAAAAAAAAAAGAAAAAAAAAAAAATGTCTACGAAATGATTTGTCCATGAAATGCCTACGCTTATGCTTTTATTCAATATTCTACATGTAGACTACGCACGTATCGACTCTGCTGGAAAAATAATTTACACTGCATCTGTCCTCGTGCAGCTGAATCTCCAAATCAAGGGCTACAGACCACAGTGTTCCAAGTTGAAGAGTGACCTTTCTTTCTTTGCTTCGTGATAGCTTTACATTTATTATTTCTGATCTCCTCTTGTGATTCCGCTTCACGCCCTAATGCCTTACGCCTGATTGCCACGTGGCAGCGTCTCCATGCACGTTCACATCACGGAATCCGTGCGGCGTGGGCACATGCGTGGACAACGCAGCGCTCAACGGAACGTACATGTGCATTTGCCCTCTCGGCTATTCGCCGGACTCGTCCGAAGAGGCTCTCACCTGCCTCCCCGGTCCGCACCCGGCAGACTCGCAAACCCGGTTCAAACGTATATAGATATAGGCATACAGGCATTGATACGATAAGATATGTAAGGTATAGGCATTGTTTGCCTATATCTTCAAACATTAAATAACTGAAATTTTCGAAGGTTTACGAATACAATTTTGAAAATTTTGTTAATTGAATGTGTTTAAAAATTGGTTGACTTCATCGTCGTCGTTCTTTAAATTGCAGCTGTCCTTTTAGGTGGACGTCTACTGAGCTATACTGTCCCAGTGAATACCAGTTTACCCTGCACAAGTCTGTACGGAACATATGGCATACCCAAGGCAGTGCACAAAACAAGGTCAGTTCAAGGACTTGCTGCTAACGCATCGTGCTGAAAAGATATGGAAAGGAAAGCACGTTTCTCTTTCGATTCAAGCAACTTTTGTGTGCAAAATATTTTGGTCTTGTTGGAAATCTCTCACCACGAAGCGCCATGTGATTCCTTGCGTGACATAAAACCAACTCTCTGCACCCCTCTCCCTCTCCCTCCATTTCAGGGTCTGAACTGCAGCAGTCCCCTTCCGGGAGGCACTGTTGTGAATGTGACGAGTGCGAGCAACTGCTCCGTCACGTATGCACTGGAGGAGGTCAGTGCTAATTCGAATGCTAATAATGATGGAAACAGTCAGCAACAACACGTAGATTTTCAAAAACGACGAGCAGGACCCGTAGACTGCCTACCTTACAGCCTCATAAGAAAGCATGGATCTTCATATACTCGTGTTCTGTATAATGATTATATCGTAGTACCGAGATTACTGCTGTTTGAAGCGGCGCTCTAAAAGTAGACATTTTCTTACTGGTGAGCGCAGGGAGACACGTGTACCTCCGTGGAGCAATTGTTTAACATCACAGCCCTGTCCGGCCCCACCTCTCCGAATCCGGACTTGGACTGCTCACAGCTGCAGCCATATCAGCAGGCAACACTCTTTCTTTCGCTCTCCTTAGGGCAAATTAAGCCTTAAAGTCGAAAATTATGTTAGCGGTCTTGTTCTATGCTTCGTTGAGAAGAAGCACATTCAATTGCATATCCAGTCCACAGCCCCATAGTGCAGAATCTGACTGCTCCCATGGCGTACGGTCCTGTGCAGGTCTGCATTCGAAGGGGAGAGCTCGCCTACCCGGGGCCGTGCAGTCGGCTGTACAGCGTGCAGCTGAACGACACGTGTGTTTCCATAATAAGCGGACTCATGGAGGGTGACGCCATCAAGTTTTTCACGCTAAACCCGGGTTTGTACTGCGGCCAGTTGCAGCTGTCGTTCAATGCCAACAGCGATCTCAGTCGACAGGTAATGATCCCCCGTCCTTTTTTGCGTCTGCATGGCCGGGTTGAAATTAGGAGCTTGTGAGGCTAGTCATTGGCACAACCTTAAGCTTGCAGCACTCTCGAGGAGAGGAGAGAATGTCTATCAAACTTCACAATCACGTTAGAGTGTCCACTGCTTTCAGGATGTTGATTCAGATTTGACTGATGATGTTGATGGTTTTGGACTAAGAGTAGTACAATGGGCATTTCGCCAGGCTAAGCCAAAGCGTTGCGAAGCAAGGTAGACTTTTCCTTTTGTGAAGTGATCCTTCCAAGCTCCCGCCCGTTCACCCTCCTCGATCGTTTTTTTGTTTCGTTTTCCTTGTCGCGTATAAGCAGTTTTTTCTTGGGTCCAAAGGACTCTTATCCAAGTCCTCGTCTAAAGGTTGCCAACGTCTGTTCTGATTTTGCTGCATTCAAATATCGGATGCTTTTCATGCCACTGGAAATCTCCGTTTCCTCTTCTTTTTCAAGATTCATCTTTCTTCATCCGACTGCTTCTTGCTTTCTGCAGGTGTGCCTTGAAGCGGCGGATTTGGGCCTGGGAAAGGGCTGCAAAGGGAGACCTCACAAGCTGCAGGCGGGTGACTCCTGCATCAGTTTGAAGGCGTGCTTTTCAAAGAAGGAGACGTTCAAGAAGTTTAACAACGGCACGTCCTGCACTAAGAAGCTTCTGGAGACCCTCCGGGCGAAGGACACGACCGCGGCCAAAGTCTGCGTCCCGACAAGCAGCAAGTGCACGTAGGCATGCGACTTTTGTCGCATGCGAGAGCGGCCCATGGGGCGCGTGACGCCTCTCCTCCCTCGGCAGTTTCAGAGGAGGAGGCGGCGGTCAAACTTAGTATGGGTATGGCTCTACTGTAGTGCGCGTACCTGCACATGCATGGCATGATGAGGGAGTGGACGCACCATGGCAGTGGCATGCATAGGGGATGCATAAAGACACGCTTGGGGGATGCATGGATGGATGGATTGTTCGTCGTCGGCTTTCGTTTCTCGTTGGCATTGCGTCGTCATGCAGACAGTCGATCCCGGCGTTTGGTTGGACAGCAGACCGTGATTAAACGCGTTTCAAACATTGAGATATGTGACAAGCTGAAAATTGTGCTAATGAATGTTATGAGCTGCCTTTGGTCAGAAGTTGGAACATTTTCATCTTCATGTTGGTTTCTGGCACTGCGGGTCGATCTGCTTAACGGAGAATGGGCCGGGCCGGATTAGGGCGAGCCTGGGAAAATGAGCTCTTTTCATCAAAGGATTTTGCCACGTGGACCATTCCTGCATTGACACGTGGCAGTGAGTCGGCCAGGCTCGAACCGAGCACTGGCGGGCTTCAAATAGGGCACTGCCGGGCGGGAGTCTTTGTCATATCAGCCCAGAGACGTGCCGTACAGGGTACGGATCGCAATTCCCGACAACAATGGGAGGGGCGCCACGTGCCGCCTTCGAGGCGCTTTGAAAAATATAAAAAAAAATCTGACCAGTTTCCATGCGAACAGAGATTTCTCCTACTGAAGTCAGTTTGATCTGGTTACAGATAACATTTTGTACGGCCGTGGAAAGCCACGGACGTACAAAATGTCGATCTTGGCCCGCCGGCGCGCCACGTCGGATAGCACAAAACTGGTTAGCCACGTGCCGGTTTCCAATTTGCTGATAGCTCCTCGCCCGGCGGTCACGTCACGCCACGCCACGGCGGGTCGTTGGCTGCGACTGCAAGCCGGCACCGCGCGCGGCCCCGAGATTCGTGACGGGTCTTCAGAAGCGACGTGGAGGCGCTCGATTGGAGAATGCCCGTGTTCCAGTCAAACGGGGTCGTTTGGGCTAGTCGAGGTCGCCACGTCAGCAACCTCACACGCCCTGAAAGATCCCGGACCCGCGGATCGCTGCAGATCTGTTCCATATTTTTCAGCCATTCAATCGGTCGTATCACTGCCACCCTTCCCACGAGGAAGATCTAGAATCGGATCTCAGCAAGATATCCATGGCTCTATGACTCAGCAGTAGATTTTTATATCCGGCCATAGAATCTACAAATCACGTATTCCAGGCGACCAGCAACCAATAGCCGTCAGTACTGGAAGGCTGTTTTTACCTCACCATATCTGAATAGAATCTCAGGAGGATCTATAAGGGCTCCAGCCGGGTCCGAGAATCTCTGACTAGATTTGGGGTCCGCGACGAGCCCATCCCGTCCCCGCCCGCGTGACGTCCCGAGTTGCTCCGCGACAACCGACAAAGCGCGCGCGCGCGCGCGACCGTGTGCCTTTGTGCGGCGGTCCGCCGCTCGTCCTCGCGCCTCGCTCTCGCCTGCCGCTCGCTCTATCCCTGCCACCCTCCCTGCCTCCCTGTCTCCCTGTCTCCCTCCCTCTCGCCCTCCCTCCCTCTCGCCCTCCCTCCCTCCCTCGCTGCCTCCCTCCCTCTCGCCCTCCCTCCCTCCCTCCCTCCCTCCCTCCCTCCCTCCCTGCGCTGCTTGCAAGGCCGACACTGCCCACGCCTGCGCACGCGCGCGCCGGACCTCGGGGGGGGCGCCATGGCTGACTGGATGTTCGTGCAGAAGACGCTTGTCGCCAATAGCATCAATATCACATACTACGAGAGCGTGCCGCCCCCGCAGCTAGCCATGTCCCCGGGCTTCGCCGGCCTTCCGATCCTCGTCTTTCTACACGCCATGTGGCTAAGTGGCTCCACCCTCATTGTTGCGACCAGCAACTTGACCAGCCACTACAGGGTAGTGCTCCCTGATGCCCGTGGCCATGGCTACTCCACGCCTATTCCTGCAGGAAGCTTCAGAATGAACAACTTAGTTGACGACGCCGTTGCTGTCATATCACACGTGTCACCTGACGGCCCCGTCTTGCTTATGGGAACCTCCATGGGAGCCGCCACTGCTGCCAGAGTTGCAAGACGTCACCCCTCCCTTATAAAGTCTGTCATCTTGGAAGAGCCGCCGTGGATTCGCTTTCCTGGAGAGGCTGTTCAGTGGTCTACTATAGACCCTGTAACGCACACTGAGATGCCTGATTATGTGCGTACCCTGAAGGCCCTATCGGATGAGGAGTTCAAGCTTTTGGATACTGCAGGCGTAGGGCTACCGCCCCTGGCGCTATCGAACTTGGCAGCATGGCGGCTGTTTGACGTGGACAACTGTGAAGGAACTTTGGCTTCAGTGGATACTGCAAACACGGTGGCCGTGCCAGGCATAAAGGTTAGGGCGCTCCTGCAGATAGGGGACTTGACGACGACAGGGTCTCAGATTAATGGTTCTAAGATTCAGCCGGAGGTCGCCAAGTTCATAGTGAAGACATGGAAAGAAGGGCGACTCTCCTTCTACCCGGGAGGGAATCATTGCCTGCACGAAGCACCCACGGCAGAGGCGTGGCAGGAGGAGGTGTTGGCGTTCTTCGGTCCAGGAGAGTAAGGGAAGCTTCTTAGGCGTAGGATACTCTTTTCCTTTTTCAAATCGTAGGTGACCTTTTACCTGTAGGAGCAAGAGCAATATTTGTACAGTTCGAAAAAAAATATTTTTTCTACGTTTGCATTGGCTAAGCGGACTGCAATGAGGAGTGTATAGAGTCTTTTCTGTCAGTTATGTGAGTGGTGTTCTTCAGTTGGTCGGAGCAGTAGCTGCTAGTGTTCCATAATGCGCTGTTTAATCGTTACGCATTGTTTGGTAACGTTGAAATTGTCAAAATAGGCGGTCAGGACTGTCCGAATGAACCAGAAAATCGCGTGCAGCAGCAGCCCCCTCCGAACATTCTGTACATGTATGTGAGTGTGAGCATTTCTGCGAGCAATCATCGCTGTGCGCAGTTTTTTGAGCAGCAGAAACCTGAACATCTTGTAGTCTAATTTTCAGCAAATGAAAATTGTTAAGTTTATGATTTTGTCATTTCCTTTGGAAGGAGAGTCGTGTAAGTGTGCTAAGGACATGTGTTTGCGTGACATCACTTATTGAGATGTGTGGTTTATTGGCACATAACTCTTCAACCTGTGAAACGTCGTCCTTTCTGCATGGTGTTAACTGCCATGAATAGCATATGGTGTGGTATGGAATAGCACGGCAAACCATCACAAATGCATGAAAAGGAAACACGAAAACTTGAAAGCATGAAAGCCGAAACTGACATGGAGATCTAACCAGGAAGCGAGAGAAAGCACATCAGACGTATTACTGCCTGTCCTGCACATGGAGCCAGTTGCAGCACACAGGAAAGTGGGTGCACATTTTATACATTACCAACGATAGAGTCATAGCACAGAGGTTAAGCTAAATAGGAAATTATACGTTTTCGACTGAGTATCCTGCTGCCTATCAAAGTTTGACTAACTAATCTGATGACTACAACAGCCGGATGTATAGATTACATTCGGACAATGCTACGTCTTTTTCATGATCAAAATATCTTTCGTTGCAGTGTTGCATGAAACCCCTCGAAGACTGTCAACCTAGTAATGCCACACACAACTGACACAAGTACAGTGAGATAGGGGGCGTAGGAATCTGACAGCTATCACTCCCACTGCAAGAGAGCTGCAGACACAGACAGGGTCCATAAGAAAGAGAGCCTGAACTCACCAAATCTTCCTGAATACACAAAGCATACTTCAGCCATATGTATGGTATGGCAAAAGTCAGCGAAAGGAGGGGGTTCCACTTCCCCAGATGGAGCGGATGCTCGGCTTGGTTGGCGTTACAGAGCGTCTTCCTGAACCCCAGGCAGTGCGCGTTATTCGTCCTGGAGGAGGGGTTTGAGATCGAGCCTTATCTGCCCTGAAGACTGCTTTCTCCTCATTCAACTGACCTCCAAAATCCAACGGCACTGCCATCAACCCTACTTCACTTCTTGCTTCCCCTACACTCTGTACCTTGATTCCCCTCTCTTCTGCTTGGAGCTCCTTCCCTCCCTCCTCCAATTCTTGACCTTTCAGCTGCATCTTTTCCGGAGCAGCTCCCTCCTCGTTCAGTGCTACTGGCAAGTCAGCTCCCACTACCACCGCGGTAGCTGTTGAAGAGAACCCCCCTTCTTCTCCAGCAACATTATGACTAGGACTTCCTCCGACTTTGATGCCAATTTGTTGAGAGTCTTCCTCCAATCTTGAAGCAGGGACCAAGAATGCTTTGAAAGACCGGCGAGGTTTGCCACCTTCGTCTTCCGTATCGCTGGCCAACCACAGGGCTGGAAGCTTGGTGCGAACAGGGGTCTGATTGGACACCTTTGACTGTGGGAATTTTTGCTGAATTTGCTGGACACCTGCATTCTCCTTGTCTAATGCTGCACTTGGAACAGGAGATGTACACCCCTGCTCACCTGTCTGCAACTGCCCATAGTTTCTAAGAGCCAACTCCTGGGTTTTGCGGTAAAGAAAAGCATCTGCCAAGTGGACTTTACTGGAATTTGGCTGAATACGTTGTGGCATGAGTGTTCCAAGACCATTCCTGCTCTGAACTGTGGCTCGATTGCGGCGAAACTGTCGGTCCTGCCTCTCCATCAGTCTGGGAGAGCTCATACGAGAGGGAGATGAAGGTCTATAGTAAACGTCTTGGGACTCTTTGGGAGTCTCCGAGGTTGCTCGTCCAACGCGGGTCTCCATAGGTTCGAACCCACTTGTTTTGCTCTGACTGTAGAATCTCGTTGTAGATGAAGAATCGACAAGTGTTTCGCCATTCCCGTATAAGACTTCTTCCTTGGCAGTCATTTCAGGGTTCAGAATCGCAGATACCTGCCTTCTATGTCCAGTTCGATCGGAAAACCCTACACTAGTTGGGACGGTGAGAGTTGATTCTTTTGCGAAACTCTTGTGGGAGCGAAACATATGTCCAGTGACCAGTTTCATTCTTTCAGCTTCTTGAGCAATGAGTGAAGACTCCAACCTCTTGCTAGTAGAGCGAGCTTCACCGGCAATCTCAATAGGGGAAAATCTCTTCCCCTCTTTCATGGCTCCATCTCGTTCTGCCGAACCCACCACTTCTCTCGTGACTTTTTTCTCTGTTGGTTTTGATTCCTTGGAGGGAACTGGACTTCCCTGGGCTGAATGTGAAGGAGAAGGTGGCCGGGAGGTAGAACTTTTTCTTTCACTCTCAGGATAAATAGTCGTTTTCAGTGAAGCCGACCTCTCTATCCCCGCACCTGAGAGCCGCCGCATGTGGCTCTGGAAAAAACAGGCAACAAGGGAGGAGGGTTTTCAGAGGATTAGTCAAAGGGACAGGAGAGGAGTGTCTTCACATATACAAAAAAAAAAAAAAAAAAAAACCTCGTCGTCGCAAGCAGACAATGACTAACGACCAGTTATTTAACCTCTGAACTGATATTCCCCATTCAAACGAAAGGACCTGCTCCGTGATATGTGAAGCCGGTAGAAATTACCTCCCAAGAAATAACTATGACACTATTTGGAAGTATTTATATCATACATAGCATCTTCTTTGGCCGCAGTTTGAGATTCTCTCCATTTGCTTCAGAGAGTTAGTGACTGCAACAACTATTATATACTATACTATATACACTATATATTATATACTATATGGTCAGCTATATTCAACTTACTCGTGCCAGAGACTCCACAGCTGTTCTTAAGGAGAGCGCCATTTGCGCTGCCCGGTCGAGCTCCACCCTTCCCTCCCTCCACTGCCTTTCAAGGGCTTCCCTTTCCACAAGGAGAGAGTTTCGCTGTGCCTTTAACGTCTTCGACTCCTCGTCAATTGTGCCGCCACCTGCACTTAAGATCCGGCCAGAATTCTTTTGGCAATTCACATCAGAAGCAGCTTGGCTCTCTTCAGGCAGAGGGCACATGCGATCAGTGAAAGCTTTGTTCAGAGCATCATCTCCCTCTTGGAAATGTTCCACTCGCACATTTGCCCCCCCCTGCTGCTGCTGACCCCATACAAGCTTTTCCTCCTCTTCTGAACAATCCTGGTCGCTAGTTTCCTCCTGCTGCTGGAGGGACAATAGTGGATACAGCTTCACTTCCTCGCCTGCTGCAACATTCCATAACTTTCGAACAGGACTCCTTGAACCTCTCCATGATCCCCCTTCCCTTACTTCCTTTTTACTGTCAAAAGCAGGCTCTGAAGCTGCAGCTCCGTCATGACGTCTCCTATCTGGCGATGAAGGATGACTGGAAGGGCCCATGCTCAGAGGACTTCCAAAACCTTCACTTAGTAGCACAGTATCCGTCCTCGCTTCTCGCGATCTCATCGTTGTCTCCGCTTCATCATACTTCTCAGACACAGAAAAATGAGACTCTTTTCCTGGAGATGCACTTGGTAACCGTGATCCTCCTTCACTCACACTAATATAAGGACCGAGACTTACGTAGCCTTCTGTGCTGAGCTCCTGGTGTTGGTCCTTCATTCCCTTCATCTCCTCCTTGTAGACAAGAGGTTGACTGCAAGTTGTCTGCGACAAGACCGAGTTGCTATTAGAAAGTTGGCTGGCGATTGACGCAATTTCTTGATTGGTCTCCATCACTGGCATTCCGTCTGCTCCCCTAATGGCCCATTCCCAGAGAAGTGACTTTCTTTGGGCTTCGAGTTCTGGATTTTCCTCCTCTACAGCACCATTTGGAAGAATCTCGCTTAGTTTCTCCAACTGTCCTTGTTCTGTGCCTATTTGCGTCGCAGGCTTGTCCTGCTGCGATGCCTTTACTATTGGCATTGCATCAATGGAAAACTCCCTATGTTTAATGTTCAAGCTTTCTAAATATGCAACACCTTCAGTAGCCACTGCAGGACTGTTTTCAACTAGCTTATCCTGCTCAGTTTTCAAAGACTCTTTCCTCTGCCCAGGCTTCTCATCATCTGTTGACTTAATCATGCTTGGTATCTCTGGCTTATGCGTTTCAACCCAATCATTATCGTCTGGCCTGTCTTCACCAGGTAATCGTCGAATTTCCACACTCTGCTTAGCCTTTGATTCATCCCATCCCATCATCTTTTGCAGAGCTGACGTAGTGTGCTGCCCTCCGTCACTAAAACCTGCCTGGCAGAGAGAAACTTCAATGTCTTCACTTTCGTCACTTGTAAACAAGTCACCCTCTGTATCAGGGCCCCATTCGTCTCTGTCGTAGTGGGCGGCGTTAATCTTGAAGGACATCTCTGCTGTCGTCCCGGCCGTCTTCCAATTTTCCTCGACCCATACCTCTGTTAGATCAGCCAGCGAGGAAGAAATTTCAGATTCATGAAGTAATGTGATTAAGCTAACTTTTTTTCTCAGAGGACCTGCTGCAATAGTATTTTCTTTAAATTTGGTATTAGCGGAAAACCTAGTCAGCATTCAGAAGCAAGGATACAGGATCCCCGCCGATTGGCGAGATAAGTAATTCCATAGATGACGTGAGAACATGTGTTTTGTATGTCAAGCTTGAATGTGTTCTCTTCTGTCACAACGTTCTCACCTTGCATGTCCGCCTTGTCCAGATTTAAGGTTCAGAAGAGGACGGGAAGACGGATTCTGTTCGAGAGAGGGCTGGGGGCGACGGCGTGGAGGAGGGAGAGGGAGAGGGAGAGGGAGGGAGCGAGGGAGAGGGAGAGGGAGAGGGAGAGGGAGAGGGAGAGGGAGA
>CM074810.1:1240686-1296753 GCA_037447605.1 Zygnema circumcarinatum
GG
The DNA here is from genome assembly GCA_037447605.1 of Zygnema circumcarinatum. NCBI lineage: Eukaryota > Viridiplantae > Streptophyta > Zygnematophyceae > Zygnematales > Zygnemataceae > Zygnema > Zygnema circumcarinatum. The sequence continues at coordinate 1,240,689 of CM074810.1, forward strand.
AGAGGGAGAGGGAGAGGGAGAGGGAGAGGGAGAGGGAGGGGGAGGGGGCGAGGGAGAGGGAGAGGGAGAGGGAGAGGAGAGGAGAGTCGCCGTTGGCGCTGCGGCCCACAAGGCTATTGACCGTTGGCAGAATTCAAAACTTCAAACTGCAGCAAGCGTGAGGATTCCATAATAACGATTTTTGGAATTCCGGGAATTCCTCCATTGTGGAGCATTGTCCAATAGCAGCTCGCGACGCTAGCAATTCTGCCCACGTGGCGAGTTTCCATTGGACGAACTATGCAGGATTTTCTTGTGATTCGTACAACCGAACATGGAACTGTAAAAAAATGTTTTACGGGAATGGTGTCAATAACTGTACGGATGGAGTCACACGCGCCAAGTGTTAGGGAGTTCTGAACCCCTAGGCGTTTCATCGTATGGACTATAATGATGTTGATCATGTTGTTGTTGGCGGCTGGGTTTTAGGAAGGAACTGTGTAGGGTAACAGAATTCTGAGATTTTGATAACTGGAGCCTTGAGGGAAAAGTATAGGATGCTTATGCTCCAGGTTTGCTTTGGAGTAAAGATCCAAATGTGTTGTGTATTGAGTGCTGGTATGAAGTATTGGATGATTGAGCTTGTCTAACATGTCTAAGAAAGGGTATTCCTCCAGAGAGGAAACATAAAAAGTTGAGAAGGAAGAAGGACTCGGTCCAACAGGATTCGCAACGATCTATTACTGCATAGGCGTTTTTGTGGAGGGTTGGAGCCTTCCATGGAAGGCCACAAAGGGAGCATTCCACAACCATTGGATTGGGAGCCAAACAACAACTGGATGGCAATGAAGTGATTGGACGTCTAGCAATTTCCAACCATTGAACCCAATGGTTCCGGCCATTGGCAGTGGTTGGCTGGGTCGCGAATCAATGGACGTTCATGTACATTCGATGGCATGGCCATCGCGAGACCATTGCCACATTTTCTCCTCATAGAAATATTTTTGACATGAAAGGGGAAAAATGGCATTTAACTCACGATGGCGAGGCCATCATTTTACATGGACAAAAGCAGCACGGGGAACCACGAGGAGCACATGAAAGCCAACGCTAATAAGAGAACTAGAATTCGTTTGGAGTCAATACGCAATACGCTTCTATCTTTTGTCCTTAGGTCCTTTGCGACCAGTCCCTCGTGGTTCCACATGCTGCTTTTGTTCATGTACATTTGTTGGCCTCGCCATCGTGAGTTCAATGACATTTTTCCCCCGGGTTTTTTTTTTTTTTTTAATCCTATGGCGTCGTCGACTCGTCGTAACTGATGGGAGATGTAGTTCGCACGTGGAAACGGCTTGTTGCATGGAACTTGTGTTCGTACAATACGGGGGTACGGTGTCGTTCAGTGTAACGCTACAGTTGCAGTAAAGCTGGTTATTGACAGGAACTCTGAAATGTAAGAAATCTGAGCACATAGAACCATATGAGTTCCTGTGACCCACCTTGAACCTGTCCTACCAAATGCGATTCCCGCGGTACAAGATCAACTTCAAACTCTCCGATGATCGGCTCAGGATCAACTCAGCTTTTGGCAATTCCACCAGGGAGCTTACCCGCCTACTCGTGAACCCGTCCAGGAGCATCCCGTTGACCCCGGGTTCAGGGCGCTCCAGGCGGAGGTTCAGCGCGCCTGTCTGGAAGCCGCCATAGTAGCTTCCAGTGCCTGCCTGCATACGCTCCCGCCTGCCTGCCTCCCGCCCTCCGCGCACGCCTGTCAACCCTTGCAGGAGTAACTTTTTTTTCTTCAAGCAGCCGTTGCAGGACTGTGAGCGCGAACATCTGCCGCAGCGACTCTGTCATATTGCCTTCTTTTTATGTCTGAGCCCATTCCCCCCACACTTCTGTTGGGAAAGTATTGTCCCACAGCTCGGAAGAGGCGTAAACTGACAGGCGTAGGTCACGCAGGCGGGGATGGGATAGGCCCGTCTCGGACGCCAAATCTAGGCAGAGATTGTCGGACTCGGTTCGAGCCTGTCAGATACTCTTGATATTCTATTTAGATATATTAAGGTCACTAGAGACTTGCATTACTGACGGCTACTGGTTGCTGGTCGCCTGGATCCGTGATTTTTAAAAACCCTGAAAACCAATCCATTTTTCGCGATGGCTGGTTTAGTGAACATTGGAGAGGACAACCAAAACGATGGCTTCTATCGTTACAAGATGCCCAAGCTGCAGACAAAGATTGAGGGTAGGGGAAATGGCATCAAAACAAACGTTGTGAACATGGTGGATGTCGCGAAGGCGTTAGCGCGCCCCCCGTCATATACTACGAAATTCTTCGGATGTGTCCTTGGAGCCCAGTCCAAGTTTGACGAGAAAACTGGAACATCCACTGTCAACGGTGCACATGATACATCAAAGCTTGTGCAGCTTCTGGAAGCGTTTATCAAAAAATATGTGCAGTGTTATGGTTGCGGGAACCCAGAGACGGAGATTGTTATCACCAAGACTCAGATGATAACGCTGAAATGTGCGGCATGCGGTTTTTTGTCGGATGTCGACATGCGGGATAAGCTGACGACCTTCATTCTCAATAATCCGCCGGAACAGAAGAAAGCGAAGGGTGCGAAGCTGCGGAGAGCAGAGAAGGAACGATTGAAGGCTGGAGAGACTGCAGACGAGGAAGCAAAGTCGTCAAAGAAGCCGAGCAAGACAAAGGGGGAGGAGAGTGCAAAGAAGCCGCCAAGGAGGAAGGACGATAAAGAGAAGGCTCCATCACCGGATGCCAGTCAGAAAGATGACGACGAGGTGGCGGACGATGATGACGTCGAATGGCAGACTGACACATCAGCCGCTGCAGCGGAGCAGCGCAGGTTGGAGCAGCTGTCAGCGGCGACGAGCGAGATGGTTATGCTGCATGTTGATGAGCACCAGAATGGCAGTGCGAAGAACAAGTCTGGTAGGAAGGGAGGTGATGATGATGAGCCTGCTTCTCCTCCTGCGTCTCTCACGAGGGGAAGTGCAAGGAGTTCTGTTGAGGATCAGCAGGAAGACGAGGAAGACGAAGACGAAGAAGAGGAGGAAGAGGAGCTGAGTGAGCTTGAAAAGTTGGTATTTGAATTGAAAGACTATGCAAAAACGCACAACTTGGCAGAAATCGCTGCATGTGTGCAAAGCAAAGGGAAGGCATCACAGATCCTAGTTGCTGCCCTATTTTTAGCTCTCTTTGACGGCGTTGGGAGGGGACTTTCTAAAGAGGTTGACAAGAAGAAAACGCTGTTGAAGAAAGTTTTGCCTGATGAAGATGCGCAGCTGCGGTTTCTTGAAGCGCTAGAATTGTATTGTGGAGTGACAAAGCCTGACGCCATCAAGGAGACTGCACTGGTTTTGAAGGTAAGTTGTTGTGACATTGATTAGATCAGTAGGATAGCAGTGCTGTTGATGAGAGGCATGTTTGCTACTGAACAACCGTCTTGAAGAGATTAATAGGTTGCACAACTATCGATGTAGCCGACGGCTGTTGTGGGTTTGCTGCTCACTGGATTGGTCATCGTCGATTAAGCTGACGATTGTGAGAGGACTACGCTGGGGTGACACTTCTCAAGTGCTCACTGTAACATACTGTCAATGCATGTCAACAGGCTTGGACTGTTGTTGCATTCTATTCTCCCGTGTTTACTGTCCTAACTGCTTGTCTAGAATCTTAGGTTTCCAGCTTCCCATGTCTGGCTGAAAGGTGCTCGATTTTGTAGGCGATTTTGAATAATCATATTATTTATAAGATCTTTGTACCATTTCTTCTAATGAGGTTGCGTCCTTTCCCTCATCATTCTGGAATCTTTGCTGATTTCGATATTATATTTTACTTGGCCTTGTTATTCCAATGGCTACAGAAAAAAAAAGGCTTGTTGATTCCTTTTTTTTCCTGAATTCACACCTCTGCCCCTTGAGGTTATGCAAGAGTGATCATTCCAATGCCACATCTCCTTGTTTTCAAGTTGTCCGTGAACAGTTATTCAAACCCGTTCTGATATTGCGCTGATGTCTCAGGTGCTTTATGACAATGATATTGTGGAGGAAGATCAGATATTCACATGGTTTTCTCGCAAGAGTGGAATCGCGGAGCTTGGAATCGATGCAAAGGCAGTGGCGTCAGTGCGCAAGGAGGCCGCTCCTCTCGTGAAGTGGTTGCAAGAGGCTGAGGCTGAGTCAGAGGAGGAGTGAGGCGGAGCTATTAGGAGACTGGCAGGGAAGTTGAACGTGTGACTATGACTAGGAGAGTCACTTTGGAGATGTGAAAACGTTGCAGTTGGTCTCTCATCAGACATGGTAGAGGTGGAGCTTGGTCTGGAGGCCTTCAAACTGTCTTGCGAATGTCAAGTCAACTTGTTGCTTTCTAAGAGCCATGCGGCAGAAATTTCAATGCATTGTGTCGGATGCTGAGTTTGACTGCTGTGCAGGGATATGGTGGGTGGGATGGAGGGAGGGTGGGAGGGAGGGAGGGACATACAACCCTTCAACCTCGTTTGTATCTACTGGGAATGGAAGGGCCCTGCAACTGCTGCTCTGGGGAGTTCTGTTTCATTTGTGTGTATGCATTTTCAAAATTCTCTCGTGTTCGAATTCGCGCATGCAAACCACCAGTCATCCAGTTTACTGAAACTGATGTGTCATGTATCTTAACGACTGTTCATTTTCTTATTTGTCTTTTGTACTGTTAATGTTCAATGATAGCGTACCTCACCGACGCAAGTAAATGTTGTCAACTTGCTTTCCTTAGGTGAGAATTGCCTTTTGAACGTTTTCCCAAAAGTAGAACACTGCGTTGTGAGAGTTGTGCGCACACGGTATTTTGGGTATGAGTTGTGTTCTGCCGTCTAAAGATATACTCCTGACTTGAATCTTATCATACACTGCGAGACGAAATCTAAAGATATTTTGTGCATTTGAAGTTAACGATACACCGCGATACGACTCTTTTAGTATACGGTACACTGCCCCTTTGAATTGTAGGATACACCGTTATACGACATCTCAGGATCTCATCTCAGGATAAGCGGCTTATTTGAAGACTACTGGGGAAAATGGCATTGAACTCACGATGGCGAGGCCATCAAATGAACATGGACAAAAGCAGCACGTGGAACCACGAGGGACGGGTCGCAAAGGACTTAACCACAAAAGGAAAAAGCTAGGAGCAGAAAACTATGCCTAGACTCAACAACGCAGGCCTCCCTAGAAGCAGCAGCGAAGGTCACCGATGTTTGAGAATATTGTGTGATAGGAAATCTAAGAATACACTCAATGCTCATTCTCTATAGGAGGAGAGAAATGCCATTGAACTCACGATGGCGATGCACCAAACGTACATGGACAAACACCAAGGTGGAACACGAAGGACCTAAGACTGAAGATTTGAGAGTTAGAGAGTTAGAGACTTATGAGTGTTCTCAGACTCTGGTTTGATTATGGAGGGGAGCATGAGAAGCAGATCTTAAGACGATTGTGCTTCTGAGTGGGGAGAAGCATTCAGAAGTCGCTACTCTGCCGTATGGCAAGCTCCTGAAATTGCGAGTTGTTGCCGAGACTGTGAAACACGGCGAGGAGAGTGCGGATCTACTAGGTGGGGGCGGAGTGTTCTTTAAGCTGACGGGAACCGTTTCAGATGGACATGATTCCAGCTGCGATGAGTTTGTTTTTTCGTGTTTTTTTGTGATTTCTGGAGTCATGCTATTATGATCACTATGTTCGTGACTTCACATCCTCTATGCAGCAGGGAATGCGCATCAATTGCAACAAAGTTGGTCTCGCCCGTGACCCCCCCTCCCCACTCCCCCCACCCCCATGCCCCTCGTCCCTCAGCACCTCTTTCTTTTTAGCTACGGGGTTCCCCCATGCCCCAAGTCCCCTTGCGCCCCTTTCCTTTTAGCTACGGGTTCCTCTCCACCCCACCCTTCCGCCACGCCCCCTGTTCGCCTGCCCCCTCCCCCTTCCCCCATTCCAGAATTTGTTGCTTTGTGTTGCCTTAGAAGGTCCGTGAGGCACTTTGGGCCCAGCTGCCAGCTGCCAGTGCTCAGGTGAGCGCACCAGATTCAGCGCCGGCTTTGGCCCAATCTTGTATTCTCAAATGAGGAATTTCTACAAGGAGGTTATATTTCAAAAAGACCTGGAAAAGCCGTTCAACCGCCTCTCGCCTGCCCGGATTTCTGATCGCTGCAGACGGGTCTGTCGGCGACTGCCCTGCAGGGGCGCGGCTCTGCTGGATGCAGACCCTGACTGGGCTTAGAGGGGAGTTCAGTCTGTCTCGGCGGGTTCTGCGGATTAGGAGGGGGAATAAGAGGAGGATTCTCAAGGTGAACTTGGTATCGTTAGCACTCGAGGACATAGTGAGGTAGTGGTGGAAACTAGAGTTAGTCAGCTCTGTTAAATAGTGGACTGCGAAAAAAATATGTAAAAGAGGGGATTCCATTTTCAGACCCGTATAAATAAAAATCGTAAGGAAAATTCCGTATCAGATTTTGTCAATTGTACAAAGGAGGTGAAAAATGATATGACAGATGGACTGGGCCTCTACATGTCATTGCTTCCCTTGTTCACAGAACAGATTGAATCTGACCATGAGGTTAAACTATGCACCTTTTTTCTTGGGTTCCGCCTATCAACTCCTCCCTTGGGGAAGGGAAGCGAGATCCCTAAAACATAGGTAGGCATACGAATGTCTCTGCCCTCTATCACTACATGAGTGAAAAAATATACTGCACACGGAAGCATAGCTATACTGCACACATGTAAACCACACACTAAGCCGCCTCCTCGAAAAACCGACAAACGAACACCCGAAATGAGCCTGCTGCAAGCCATGGCCCAAAAGCATACCTATAAAAGCTGCTGCTTGCAGCCTTCCCTTTCCAGTCCTTGCCACACCAACGAAATGGGGGCCGTGCGTACCCCCTCGGGTTAGGTCTTCTCTTGGCGGCCCCACTGCACATTCAGATGCTGGCAGTCTTCCATTGCATTCAGGACGTCCATGAGAGCAGCCTTCCGTCTTGCTGCAACAGCTGTTTCCCCTTTCTGAATTTCCAGATTGTCGCGGGATACACTGCCGTCTCCCTTTATGTTCCGTGGATGCTTCCACTTCCATTCAAATTGGAAAGCTGGGCTCACAGTGCAAAAACATAAAAGTATGGTCAACATTCACGTGTTCTCTCCGAAGCCCTGAAGGTACGCCAAGGGTTGGGTAGTGACCTTACCTCCTCAGTCATTAAATATGGGGAATAGACTGCTTCTAGTAGGCCTGTAGCTCGGCCTCATGTTCTATGCAACTCCACATCCTGTTGCACGATTTAATCAATAGCCTTTTCCTGACAATGTATGAATCTGTGAACGACATCTTAGTGCTTCACTGGGGAGCTTTGCAAAATATGGAGAGTACCTCTCCAGCAGGCATGCAGAGCTTGGGCATTCAGGTCTTCAGAAAAAGTAGATGACATTTCCTCACCTGCAGATCTAGTCTTGAAGCTCCCGACTTTGCATAAGACACTCCATGGCCGTCCGGCCCGCGTTGATTTAGCTCCACCCGGAATCTCCCCGTTATGCTGCTTCAAACTGGCACAATTGACATAAAAACACGAAGGCAAAAGCGTATTAGATTCATCGTAAATTTCAATAGTACATTAGCAAAAGAAAATGTCCAACAACACAGCTTACAGCTCATCGAAAGGTGTAACTCCATCCACATGCCACATGCCCAGCATTTAAGTAGAACAAGGACTGGAACGCCCACTAGCATGTTCTAACTTATATATACGTGTCCCATTTAAAAATGAAGCAGAAATGGCGAAGCATCTTCAAAGAGTGATAAGTATCGAGATGTTGAAAAATTTGCAAAACATCCAATTGAACTGTTCAGCATACTGCATCTAACTGCACAAAGGCACTTTCAGTAAGACGTAACAAAGCCTAAACAGCAAAGTCTACTCTTACAAGGGAAAAATAGACATAGTCAGCCACAATGAATGAAGACATACCGTCTTTCCATGTCATTACTGACACCAACATATGTCTTTTTCTTGTCCTCTGATATCAAGCAGTACACAACCCATTCCTCCACAACTTCCACTTCATCTTCGTCTGCAGCCACACTAGCTTCCACCACGTCACTCTCCTCTCCATTGCTAGCCTCGTGGCTACCTTTTCTTTCTAACAAAGCTGTACCAGAGGCCTTTGCATTCCCCTCCTGTTTCCAAAGGCTCCGTTTTGCTTTCCCTTTTTGTTCGGAGCCTTGCAAAGTTTCACCATGTTTAAGACCTGGTGTAGCACTTGGAGAGGATTCATCAGCATGACGTCTCCCAGCTGGACTGCGCATCCCAATAGAAAGATACTCCAAGGCGTCCAGCCCGTAGCGAGCCAACTCCTCATAAAGAGCCGCGGCTTTGCGGACTGGATGCACGCGACGATTCACTTTGTGCTTCAATTGAGATTGTTCAACAGGAGTATCACTGCTGGTGCTACTGACATTTCCTGGATCTCCATTCGCGCTCTTATTTGTTCCAATTAAACGACTAGAAAACGTTCCTTCAAGAGCGGCCACAGAATCCGCAAAAGTCCCCTTGATTCCAGAACCAGCGTAAGCCAGCTTACCAAAGTCCCTCTGCAAGCCCCACCTCAAATCTATCGGGCTTCTTACATCTCTCCTCAATTGACCGAGATGTGGCAGAAGGTGCGTGTTCCAGAAGCCGGCGACAGGAAGTCTAGTCCTTATCTCCCGGCGCTTCCTTTTTCTGCCTAATGAAAAAAAAGAATTTTTACAGATGCTCAAGAAGCCCAAGTCTGTGAAACAAAGCTTTGAGCTAATCCTGGGAAGCACTCCAGAACCGAGATTTTGGAAACTATGTGTGACTGGTCTGACTGACGAAATTGTCCGCAATATCGCAGTTATAAATACTGAATCTTTCAGCAAAACCCTGCAAATGGCTATCTGTGAGTTCTGAAACCATAATTTAGGGATACCTCCAGCTGTGCCCCAAGCAAAATGCGGCCTATGTCGGTTTGCCAATGTGTGCCTCCCTTGCAAACGCAGTCTGCGATGACTCAAGTCAAGATTGATAAATTTGTACTGTACTGGGATATAATTAGGAGAAGTTTGTCTCCTACAATCGAACGTAGTTGCAACTTCTGCAGCACCATCATGCCGCAAGGTCTCACGATTCGATGAATCTCTATGGAGCGCAGGACGACTCTGCGAACTACTCCTTTCTCCGCATCCTGCACAGTTCTCTGCAAGACGCTCACGAATGGCTTGAAAATCGTTCCGCAAGCGTCCTCTCAGCAGAACTGCACGGTCAGATACCTTCACTCGAAGAATGCATGGAGGGACCGGGCCAGCGACAATGTGGGAAAGCCCTCTAACGGAGCAGTGGCGGAGAAAAGCAGGTGGAGAAACGACTGTGGTCATGCTGCTGAACAGAGCATGGCAGCCCTCCGCACCACTCCTGCTTCCATTTGCTGCACCCTCACACGACTGCCTGCAGCAGCCCCCACCCCCGCGCCATATGCGCTAGGCTTTATATTATTACAGCAGACTTCAATGGTGGACAGAAGCAAGCATCGAAGGAAATGTGTGTGAGAGAGTGAGAGACAGGGAGCGAGAGAGAGAGGAGAGAGAGAGGAGAAGCGCAGGTCGGGAGAAAAACAACCCTTGCCATCGCGAACTTTTTAATTGTCGATGGTTGTCCAATGAAATCCTGCCACGTGTAAAAAGTGTCGACGTGGCGTTCCGCCAGTGGACGACGGTCGGCCATAGTTTGGCAGCGGAGGGAGGGCCCTGGAAGGGAGACAAAAGGAGAGGCTCCCAGGCCTCGTCCAAGATTCACCGTCCTTGCATTAGTTTAGAAACAGTATCCTGTCGTATTTTTCAAAGGGTAGTGATATTTCCACCCCTTTTTTGGATCCAAACACCCCTTCCCGGCCGGGCAGATTTCAAAAAGGATTAAAAACGGAAAATGCTTTTTTCACACCTTTTTGGAATCGATACCCACCCTCCATCGGCAGATTTTTTTTTTGCGAAACAAGGAAATAACCCGTCAACCCATTTTGAATATCCCGCCTACCTGAATTTTTTTTCACGCGTGCGGTCAATCGCAGCCGTCGATCCATTCGCAGATCGCAACACGGCAGATCACTATTTGCTCTGCAGCCGGGCTCGGTCACAGCGAATGGCACGTGCCCACGTATCCCGCCAAACTCGTCTCAAATGTTGTCCGTACAAATTTCGTACGGTCGCAACTTTGAGGAACCCAATATTTCGTACATTGAGAGCTTGGACCCAATCAACGTGTTCCACGTCCAAAAAGTAACACATGGCAGATGTTGATTGGCTGAAAGCTGGCAATGCACGAGATCTCGGGCCGAGGGACACGCGCACTCGCACGTGTCCCTCGGCCCGGCTTTGGCGGGACTCGTGGGCGCATTCCATTCGCTAAGATTGAGCCCGGCTGCAGATCGAACGGTGATTTGCAGTGGTGTGATCTGCGAGGGAATCGACAGCTGCGATTGACACACACGTGTGAAGGACGGACACCCGCGAACGATCTCGTGGCGGACGGATCTTCCGCTCCGAGCGGATTCGAGCAGGCAGAAATTTCTTTCCCTCAAAAAAACAAATCAGGGAGGCGGGATACAGTATTCAAAAGGCGGTGACGGGGTATCATTTTCCTTGGTTAGCAAAAATAAAATCAGCCGACGGATGAAGGTGGGTATCGATCCCAAAAAGGTGTGAAAAAAGCATTTTCCGTTTTTAATCCCTTTTGAAATCTGCCCGGCCGGGAAGGGGTGTTTGGATCCAAAAAAGGGGTGGAAATATCACTACCCTTTTCAAAATTCGGTTTTATGATAACAAGGTACTGATACTGTTTTGGGTTTGTCTTGAAACCAACTGATCGTCACCTAGATCACGCGCCTCCAACAGAAATTGGATAGTCTAAAGTACACAGTGTACGGCACTGTACATAATTGTACGGTTACGTACGGCCTCATTGTGTACAGTACAGTACAGTACCGCACGTAACTGTACGAAATAACAGCATAGTTCAGTTTACCGTGATGTGTAACTCTCACACATGTGACATCTGCGACGAAAATAAAAAGAAATAAAGACAAAGTTTTAGACTTCAAACTTGTGGTTACAAACCGAGTTCACGAGTGGCAACCTGAGTTTTCAAAGGTACAAACTCGAAAATTGTCCTCGAAGCAGCGAACAGGTCGCACCAAACGGGGTACAGCGGACAGGGCGGGCAGCCGGAGCGGGAGCTGCGTGGAAGCCATGGCGGGCGCCGCGGGCGTGGAGCAGGAAGCAGCTATGGAGGGCAAGCAGGAGGAGGCCGTCACAGAGGGCGTGCAGCAAGATGCAGTCTCGGGGTATGCAAAGGAAGAGGTAGCCATGGGCGGAGACAAGCAGGAGACAGCCATGGAGGGCGTGCAGCAAGATGCTGTTGCGGAGGGCGCAAAGGAAGAGGCAGCCCTGGACGGAGTCGAGCAGGAGACAGCCATGGAAGGCGTGCAGCAAGATGCTGTTTCGGAGGGCGCAAAGGAAGAGGCAGCCATGGACGGATTCAAGCAGGAGACAGCCATGGAGGGCGTGCAGCAAGATGCTGTTTCGGAGGGCGCAAAGGAAGAGGCAGCCATGGACGGATTCAAGCAGGAGACAGCCATGGAGGGCGTGCAGCAAGATGCTGTTTCGGAGGGCGCAAAGGAAGAGGCAGCCATGGACGGAGTCAATCAGGAGACAGCTATTGAGGGGTTGCAGCAAGATGATGTTTCGGATGACGTAAAGGAAGAGGCAGCCATGGACGGATTCAAGCAGGAGGCAGCCATGGAGGTCGTTCAGCAAGATGCAGTTTCGCAGGGCGCAAACGAAGAGACAGCCATGGACGGAGTCAAGCAAGACACAGTCATGGAGAGCTCGCAGCAAAATGTTGTCCTGGTCCGCGCTTTGCAGGAGGTCGCCACTTTGCTACCCGAGGTTCGTATGGAGGGAGCGGAACGGACCTCTTTCATCGCCTCTCCTTCAGTCGTTCTCGCTGCCTCTCTCGGCGACTCTGCTGCTGGTCTGGTTGAGCCGCATCCCGCCCTTGAGAGTCACGAGGGTGACGGGATTTCCACGAGGGCGGAGGAAATAAGCTCTCGTGTTGCGCTGGAGCTGCGGGGAGGGGCGGATGATGAGAAAAAGGTAGTCGAGGAATTGGAACAAGAATCAAAATTTTCGGCCCCTCCAGCCATGGAAAAGAGAGGCGCAGAGGGGAAGGAGGGAGTAAATCCTCTCGTGCATTTCTCGCTAAAGGAGCTTGAGGTATCGGTCAATGAAAAGGAAAGGGTGAAGGAGGAACAAGGTTCTTTGCCCTTTCTAAACGCGGTGGAGGACAAAGTAAAGGGCCGTATTCCTGAAGAAAATCCCCTCTTGGAGAATTCTGAGGATCTCAGTGACGCAAAAATTGAGGCGTCGACTGGTGGTAGCATGGTACAGGGAAAGAAGAAAGACGAGGAGGACGTTTGCTTTATCTGTTACGACGGGGGTGACCTAGTCGTCTGCGACAGGAGGTGAGGCTCCACAGAATGCATAGGAAGCTTTTTTTTCTTTCAGTGCCGTCTTAGCTATGATTTTTAGCGTACATCGTTTTCAATGAAGTACTTGGGGCTTGTTTTTAACTTTTCTTATGTTTTCTTGAATAGCAAACAAACCTCGTTTGGGATTGTTTTTTTGGAACTGGAATCGTAAGAATTGAGTAAAGAGTTTATTTGCGGTTCCTTTGAAGGGACTCTAATTTGTTTTAAGCTTGTGAGGCTAACGATCAAAGTCAGTGATCATTACCCTTGGTCACTGCTTATTCTCAGTTGTTGGTTGGTCCGTCGATTAAATCACTTCCTTTTGCCGTTCCAGTAGTATGCTTGCAACTTGAAGTGCAAGAAAATGTGACCTTGCTCATGGGTTAGATTTGTGCCAGCTGCTTTATTGAGGGTTTCAAGACACTGGAATGTGTAGAAACAAAACAAAACAAGTTTGAGCCAACTTAAGAACACTATTGAAAGTATCTTGCACTCTTTTTTCCTTCGTTGATTTGCCGCAGGTCGTGCCCGAAGTCTTATCACCTAGAATGCTTAGACAGCCCGCCAGATTTATTTGTCAGCGGTGGGAATTGGCACTGCGGTTAGTTTTTCTATGCTCTATCCCTTTCTAACATCGGTTTTGGCCAACTCGCATGTCAACTTTTTTACTTGAGCAATTTTACAGAATTTTTTTCCTTTTTTATTTGCAGCTCTGCTGCTTTGGGTATTCGAGTCTAGCTTAGCATGTTATGTATGCTGCTGCAGTTGAGGCTGGGTTCATTCGCCTTGTCAATAATTTTAACGATAGAGAGGAGGTTTTCACTAGTCGTTTATAGGTAATTCGGTTAGTAAGCCTCCAAGAGCCTTTCAGATAGTCATCGTAAATCTATATCCTTAATAAAAAACTTTACTATTTGTGCATGGATTAATCATTGCAGAGGTAACTAGAAAACACAAAAACAAACATTTCTGTAACATCCATCTGCTTGTGTTTGCTGCATTTTTGGTGGCGCGAAGATAGATGCTCCTCTCCTTACAGAGATGTTTGTGTTTGTGTTTTCTATTAAGGACAATTTTGTGTTTACTCGATGGTTTTTGAACTTTTTGAAAAGTCCTTGAGAACAGTAGCATTCTGAAGGCATTGTTCGAAGGCTTTTTTTGACAGTTGTTGTTGCAACAGACTGGCATTGTTGCAGGACATGCAAGAAAGCAGCGATCATCCAGTGCCAGACTTGCTTGTGGGCGTACTGCCAAGTTCATTACAACGAGGAAGGAGGAGATTGGTTTCGCTTTGACCGTCGAAAGGCCCTTTGCGACGATTGTTTTCCTCTTGTCAAAATCCTTGAGAACTGTGAAAGCTTTGGGCCTGATGGGGTAAGATGCTGCCTATTCCTTTCTTTGTTGCCATTTCTTGTAAACAGGTTGACCACAGAAACAAGAGAGTGGCTTTGGTTGCTGTGTTTAGTGAATCAAAGCATGGCTTTTTTAGATTCTTGACATGGGTCTACAATTTGTTTATACTTTGTTCATTTTATTTGTTCGTAAGTATTTAATTTGTGTAAGTTGGTGTTGCTTTTTCTGTGTTTGTGGGTCTCTCTAATTTTCGTCGCTGTCATCCTGCTGAGCTTTGCAGAAGAAGATTGATTTCGACGATCCTGATACACACGAGAACTACTTTAGAGAGTATTACATAACTTACCATCAAAAGAAATTAGCACCGCACATTCGGAAACACAAAGACTTAAAGTTGCGAACACAAATGAAACAGGCAGAGCGTATGACAGATGCGATAAACATGGAGGAGGAGGTAATCACGGAAGCTGGAAAGAAGAAGAGAGGGCGAGGCAGACCCAAAGGCAGTGGCAGAGCGGGAGGGCGAGGGGCAAGTTTGGCATCTCCTAACGGGAAGGCAAATAAACGGTTGCGGTTGGATCACCCCAGTGTAAAGAGTAAAGAATCAAGTGAGGATGAAAAAGAAAACGAGGATAGAACAAGGGCAGAGGAAGAGGAAGCAGCAGAGAGCATGGAAGAAGAAGCAAAAATGGAGAAAGATAATGATGAGGAGGATGAAAGTGATTCACTGGAGGAGGAAGTGGCGCAGCAGGAAGAGGCTCGTTTGGTATTGCCGGATAGGGACTTGGACGGATGGGCCAGTACGGATCTGAAGGCTTTTCTCACAGGCAGGGGGGTGGATGCATCGGAGCGACTGCCATGGCCGCAGTTACTGAAGCATATATGGGAACACATCCGCGAAAACAAACTGAAAGTGAGCTACCGTCACTGCATAGAGCGTGGATAGTACCGTCGATATCATACCGATGCGCTCAATATTTGTCGCTACACGGTTCTTCCAGTCTGCAGGTTTAAAAGATTCGATTTGATTTGTTCCATGCCTTTGCAGGGGGGAGCCTTGTAGAAGATATCGATATTGTTTGGATTTTTGCAGCATGTTAATGTATGCTGTCATTCTGGGGCACGTTTGTTGAATCCACGTATCCTCTGTGTTCCTTTTCCACGGATGTAAGGCACGGTATAACCCTGGCAGTGCAGGAGATGGAAGTCATTCTCGTTCGTCTGACCCTCCCTCCCTCTCCCTTCATGTAGGAGGGCAAGAATTGTCGGAGTGGAGGAAATTCTGCTTTAGGACAGTGGAAAATTTGCGCAGACTGGAGACTGGTATGTTTAGGACAAGTGAAGTATTGTAAGCTTATTGAAGGAGGGAGGTTTGTACTTGCAGGACCCGCAAGAAAAAGAGAAAATCTGTTGCGATCAGGTGTTGACAGACCTCTTTGGAGTGGCTTCAGTTAGACGGAATCAGATTCCCGCAATTCTGTCAAGACATTATGCAAAAACTCCGGGCAGCCGACGTAGGAGAAACCGATCTCGCGGAGTAAAGGCTGAAGCTGATGCGGAACAATTGAGACAGGAAGAAAAGGGAGATGGAGCAGGAGAGTTGGACGAGGAAAATTACAGGAGTCAATGGAAGGCGGGTTCTGGAGACAACCTTAAAGTCAGCAGAGCGGGAAAGAGGGTGAAGAGAGGCTCGCATGGGGGTAGGAGACAAGATGTGCGACCGGATGCGAATGATTTTGCGAAAATTGATATGACCACGATTGGGTATATCTATCTAAACAGACCTTTGCTGGAGAATCTCCTTGATGATCCTGATTTTGACGGCAAGGTGGTGAACTCATTCGTCCGCATTCGCCACAATGATGTTTCCTATCGACTTGTACGAATAGTAGGTACGTGTGGGAAACACTTTGTTGCAAAGTTTTTTGCTTTATTCAAGAGAAAAGTTCTTATAGCGAAGTAGTAATGCGTGACATACATGTGAACGCTAAGTTCTAGCAAATCAAAATCAGATCTTTTTTTTCCCAGCGGAAGATGAGTTTCCTGCAAAGCTTTGCATTAGTAGTTACAAACGGAGAAAGGTAAGTGTGTTGAAGCAGGTGTGAGCAGTGAAACGGAGACATACAAAGTGGGCAGCAAGACCTCCAACAAGGTCCTTCATATTCTGAATAGTCGCAGCAAGGCGGAGTCAGTCACCATTGAAAACGTCTCCAGCAAACACTTTACAGAGGTGAGGCAGCCGCACTAAACTTTATGCAAATCTGTTTATGCCCCTCAATGAGTTGAACTGGGTTTGGCTTTTTCAATCAGTTTAAATATGCACTCTGAATACAAGACATTTGTGTTGCAGGCGGAGTGTACCAACTTGCGTAAGCTCATGAAGTGGGGCGTACTTCAACGTCTCACAGTTGTGCGTGCTATCCACTTTGCTCCTCTGCTTTTTTGCAAATGGGTCTTCTGTTTTATCTGCAGAAAGTCGAGATGAATAGTCACAACTCCTATGCACTTAGCTCTTGGAAAATAGACGGAGGAGGGAGTGATTGCCTGACTTATTGAACCAACATGGAAGAACCTTTAGTACGATGAACAGTGACGTTTGAGTCCATGCATTGCCATCTGAGAAGACAAGGAGTTATTCTGCTTTCTTTTGACTGAAAACGTTTGTTTGGCGGTGGTGCGTGCAGGGAGAGATTGAGCAGAAGGCTCTTGAGTTGCAAAAATCTAAACTACACGAGGTACTGCAAATTTCTACCTCCCACACTATTGTGATGATCGTTTGCAAGCAGCGAGGCAAGGTCTGCGTCTGCTGTCGTTGTATGAACTCTTCCTTATAATGTCCATCACATTCTTGAGGTGCAGAAATCTAATTTACTTTAAACATGGATTTGGCTTTCCATGTTGAGCAGTGGTTTGAAGTGGAACGACAAAGGCTGGTCAACCTGCGGGACCGCGCAAGTGAAAGAGGAGACAAGAAAGAATATCCTTTCATCATTTCCAACTTGTCTTCCGATAAACTGAATGCTGAACTGATGTTGAATGCAATCATGTTTTGGCCTGAAGGCAGTACGATTTCTTTAGGACCTTTAGTCTCTTCGATCAGCTTGCATTCACATTGCAAGCTCTGTTCTGCGTTGGTGGCTTATGACGGCAGACAATCACACATCGTGTCCATGTATGAAAGTATGCTGTACAGTTTCTGTGCCGTTACCCTTGACTGAAACTGATCTGACACCCTGCGGATTCATGTGGAGGAACTGAAGAAGCTGGCCAGTCAGGAGTATCGCAATGCAAAACTGGGCAGCCCCCCAAAGGTGGAGGCAGACCCGAAAATGTCGACGATTTCTGTGTCCGAAGAAGAGGACGAGGAAGCTGACAATCCAGGTACAGGTGATTTCATTTTCCCGGCAGCGTATATTCTATTCAGTGTTGTTCGATAAGGCTTAGTCTTTTTCACATGTAGTTTGACATTACTAAAACGATTCAGTGGGAGCAGTACTATTCGGGAAGTCAGTAAACATGTACAACAAACATCTTAAACCCTTCTAGGTTGCAACTGAATCGTGCCTTTCGCAGGCAAATAAGTTTCACATGTTGGTTGTACTATCTGTCAGACAGGCAACTAGGGTGGTGATTGCTGATAACAGTAGATGTAATGGCTACGAAACGTGAATGGCGTATGTTGCAGTGGTATAAGTTTCCCACGTTGTCCTCTAGCAAGTTGTGATGAAACAGAGTTAGTAAAGGAATATTGTGTATTCAAGGGAGCGGTAGTTTTCAGAATGGTGCATGCACAAGTATCGCTGATGTGGCCTGATCTATTTCGCTTTTCTCTTTTTCCACAGGTGCATTTGAAGTGGACTCAAGGGATAGTAAACAGAAAACTGCATCATGGGGCCGGTCGGAGTGGGGGCAGCGAAATTCCAGCGTTCGCAGGCCGGGCAGAGAGAGAGAGCCGAGTTTGTACTCAAGTCGTCAAGAGGAAGGGAAAGGGCAATGGACTTTGACCTCTGTCCTTGCGGAGAGTGAAAAAGATGGGTGGGCAGTAAGACAGGGAGGAGGAGGAGGGGGGAGAGAGGGCACGGCAGGGGGTAAGGGAGGATGGGAGGAACGCGTGAGTAGGACTCCTCTTGCAGCCTCCCTTGGAGATGGAGATTCGTGGGGGCTTGTAAGGAGGCCCGCCCCGCCTCCCTCTGCTGGTTTGGTTGCCCGAGTGTTAAACCCACTCCCTATAAACGAGGACGAGGAGGTATGGCACTATCAAGACCCTTCAGGCACAGTACAGGGTCCATTCTCGTTAGCTCAGCTTCGAGAGTGGTTCGAAAAGGACCTAATTCCGTCAGATTTGAGAATTTGGAAGGCCGGCCAGGAAAGGGATGTGCATGGAGTGGAGATTTCAAAGCTTATCAGCAAAGCAGGTCGGGATAGTGTCGACCCTTTACTTGCACAGCCGGCTTTAGAACTGCCACTTCCACCTCCACCTCCACTACCAACTCTAATTCCACAAACGGGAGGTTGGGGTAGCCCAAGACCTCAAGAGTCAGAGAGGCTGGGGGGGAGTATCTACTCAACCCCTGCCTCAAGCAGCAGGGGTGGATGGGGCGACGCGTTGGAAAAGGATGGGTGGAGGAAGAGTGGAGGAGGGAACGATAGTTGGGGAAACAGTGGACTTGCCGATGAGTGGGGAAAGAGTGGAGGGGGAGCCAATGATGGGTGGGCGAAGACTGGAGGAGGAGGGAGCGATGGGTGGGGGAAGAAAGAAGGAGGGCACGATGGATGGGGGGGTAGTGCAGGAGGGGACACTGGTTGGGCATCTCAAGGCGTCAAAACTGACTCCTTGGGCACAAATGGTGAAGGGGGGTGGGGGGTTCGAGAAGACCAAGGAAACAAAGGATGGCAGGGAGGCCATGAACGTGAGGATCAGCGGAGGAGGAGTGCAGGAGGAACACCAAATGGAAAGAGCAGCTCCGATGGAAGTCAAGGTTGGAGTTCTGACAAGAAAAGGAGGGATTCTGAAGGAAGCAGTTGGAGAGATAGCACTGAAAAGGGCTGGGCTCGTAGTGATGACGACCGTAGGGGTCTGAATCAGGGTAGAGAAGGGGACCACAGAGGGGGATATAGTAGAGGCGGAAGAGAACTTTTCAAGTCCGACAGGCCTTGCCGCTACATGGCCCAGAAAGGGTATTGCAAAAGTGGTGACAAATGTGCCTTCAAACACTGAGTGATGCTATGATTGCTGTGATGGCTCATGTGGCGTCGTGCACACAGAAAAGAAGATCCAATAAGTCCCTTGGTCATAGGTCCGCTGCGATAGGTCCAGGAATGGAGGTAGAGGAGAGTGAGTGTAGGGAGAATGCCGCACCTCTCATGTGTGGCCTCGAGCAATTCCAGAAGAGATATCGAAGCTTACACTTAGCTGAACTCATTGCGCTTCACTTTTCTCCTCAGGAGGTACCGGACTGAGTACTGAGATCCTTTTCCGTAGCTTTCGAGAACTGCCTGGGGCATGTCCTTGGTAGACATCAGGAAGGTGCATGTGTGGCTCGCATGGGCAGGCCCGAGGGCCTGAGGCTCAGGGCCTCTCCTATATGAACGCCCCCCTGTGAATCTGAATTTGAGACTGTAACGTGAGCAGCTTCTTTGTCATCACGAACCGGATGCGTGGTTTCCCTGTCTTCTTTACGGGTGTTGTTCCGTTGGCCAGCATGTGGTGGGGGACCAAGTGGGCAACCACGGCGATGGATGAATGGGTTGAACAACATGCGAGTCAAACTGCTAAAAGCTCATAATGCAAAACGTTATAACTCACTCATAATGCAGACAAGTCGCCAAATAGAGGAATGCAGCGCCTTAAGCCCCCGTCGGGCCTTCGCTGGGAAGCAACGCCCTGCTATGCTATGCTATGCTGCAGGCCGCCTGCTCCGACTGCCATCCCATCCCATCCCATCCCATCCCATCCCATGCCGTGGGCTCGCCCGATACTTCGCGATACGTCCCGATATCAACCAATATCTCATGATACTGACGCTACCGCCCGATATCCTCGAACGAACGAACGGGGGGGCTCGCCTGCTCCAGGCGTTCCTGCCCGACACGCTCCATGCTCACAGTTTAACAGGACAGGACTTTTTATTACTTCAAATACAGCGTAAACACGCAGTTACACGGCGGAACAGCCGAAAGGACGCTTGGCATATTCGTACATGCTGGTACATCTGTACGATTCGTACGGTTCGTACCTTTCGGACATCCCACATCTTGAAGGGGTGACACGTGGTGGCTGGCGTTGCTGAAGGGGCGAGGACGGGCAGACGCCATGGCCGGGAGCACCGCCATGGCGAGAAGCAGCGCAAGCGTTTGAAGCCTCCGCCGCCCGAGGGCCGCCGTCAGCGGGCCTCTTTCGTCCGCAAGCATGGAGGCCGGCTTCTTGCTCTCTCCCGCCTGCCCTCATCTCGTCAAGGCAGGCAAGGGGTCAGCTGCGGTGGAGACTACGTCGTGGAGCTCTGTGTCATCCAAGTGCTTGCAGCGAGCGGCCCCTGTTTCACGCTGCGGGAGACTTGGAGAGAGGACCTCTCTGATAGGACGGCCCCTTTATATAAAATGGGTGTCAGGCTCCAAGGAGGAGGGAGCAAATGCAGTCCGGGTCAGCGTCACTGCTGCTTTTGCAGGAAAACGTCGCGCTTGTGAGCGAAGGATTTCTGGTAACGGCTCGTCTAATGCAGCTCCTTTTCTGACGCAAGTCGCCCTTCGCCTGCCGGCCGTTTTTCTTCTGTTCAGAGCTGCATTGTTGCATCACTACAGTAGAATAGGGGTAGCTCTTTCGGCAGCAGGCGAGACGAGTCAAGTGGATAACTCGGAAGAGGGTACCAGGAGGGCGGCATTGCAAGTAGAAAAGGAGAGTGATGCGAGAAGCTCGTATAATTTTATTTTGAATAAGGTTCGGCAAGTGGTAGAGTATTGGGAAGCCTGTCAGGTGAGAGAAATTCAGGGCCATCCGTTGCTGCAGCAGGGAGGGTTGGGCCTTGCATTAGGGCTTCTGACGGCCAGCCTCCCGGGGCCCTCTGTGGCTCAAAGTCACCTTAGGAGCGTAGTGGCGAGTTTGAGAGCGAATCCGACCTTCATGTCAGCTCTTATTGCATGGGCAATGGCACAGAGCCTCAAGGTGCATTTTTCGCAGCTCCTCTGTCATTTGATCATTTAATCTTCTGTGTGTTTTTTGTGATGAGCTGCATGCTTGACCAGTCGTTTATGTCTAGCGTAAATATGGACACAAGAGCAGTATGTTTCCTATTCTTTAGTCCACACTGCGCAAGGTCCACGCCTTTTCCTCCGCAGTGGCCTGGTCAAGTAGAGCTGAGTCGCGGTCATATGATACCTTGTCCTTTGCTCCTCTGAGTATGCTTCTGTTGTAAAGCTTGATCGAGCAATGACTTGGAGACTCTTTCAGGTCTGTGCGATCAGCCACTGGATGCGCTGTCATTCTATGCAGTCAGTGGAAATTCCGTTCTCCTTTTTTTATCACTGCAACTCATGCTCATTGACAGCACTTGTCTGCTTCCCTTCAGGTTGTTACAACGTACGCCGTGGAGCGGAGATTTAACTGGAAGATGATCATGGCATCAGGAGGCATGCCCTCATCCCACTCTGCGCTGGTCATTGCATTGACGATGTCGGTGGCGCTTCTCCATGGTCTCAGTGGGCCTCTCTTCCCCGTCTGCCTTGGCTTCAGCCTCATAGTCATGTATGATGCCACAGGCGTGCGCTATCACGCAGGCATGCAAGCCGAGGTATGTGGTGTTCTCCCAGTTCCATGACGAGACCTGAAGTTCAAAATGGAATCTTTTTGGTCCTTGATGTTGGAATGTTGATGGAGAGGGAGGGAGGGAGGGAGGGGAGAGGAGAGAGGTGGGAACTTCATAGGGTCTGGGCGATTGGAGCGGTTTTGCAGGTGCTGAATGTGATTGTGGCCGACCTGTTTCAAGGGCATCCGGTGAGTGAGAAAAAGCTTAAGGAGCTCTTGGGGCACACGCCTCTGCAAGTGGCCGCAGGGGCTCTCCTTGGAGGACTTGTCGCTTATTTTTATTCCAACAGCTCTTGGGCGATTGTTGGATCATAAGGCAGCCGGTTGTACGGAGGCATAATAATGTCTTTGGGCCAAAGGGCTGGGGTATTGTAGGTTCTCTTTTTGGCAGCAAATCTTATTTTTGGTTTTTGTAGCATGTTCACAAGGCTCAAAGTGTTCCTCTAGCTTTTCAAATTCTGGTTGTTGGAGTAAGAACCTGTGCCGCTACCTTCTCTGATCTCTTATTCATTGGCCATTCTGTATCCTTTTGCTTTTGCTTTTGCTTTTGTGTTGTGTATGTATCACCACATCCCTGTTTTTGCTTTTCACCTTCTGGCCGATTTGTGGTTTTTTGCTGAACGATTTGTGGTTTTTTGCTAAAAGACTGCGAAGGTGAAAGCGCTTCCACCTTATCAACCAATAGGGGGGTCAGACTTAGCCCGGAGCGTACTAAATTCTCGAATTTAGTAGACTAAAAGTCAAAGTTTCGTGTACGAATTAGTCGGGATCCGCGGCTCCGCCGGCCCCAGCCGTACTGAAACGCGTACCTAGCCAATGCTTAATTCGCCCGACAGGCTTACTAAAACTGATTTGGCCATGGTCAATGTCTGACCCCCCCTAATATATGCTGCCATGTGACTTGGCTTGCTCAGGCTGGAAGGAGAGCAGGGAGCAAAACGAATATGCGAAGAAAATGAAAGATACCTCCAGAAAAAGCTTCTTGCAAAAAGATCTACTCAAGGACAAAAGAAAATAGTAAGCAAAGTGAAACTGAAAAACTTTGAAATGAAATTAAAATCTCTGAAGACGCCAAAACATAGCAAAGAAAAAATCCCTTCAGGCAAACAAATAACCGGTAACAAAAAGGGTATGCCGGCACTGCATGCCTTTAAGAAAACAGAGTAAAAAAAAGCAGCGAAAATAGCATTGTCTTTTTCACCCTTTTTCTTGCCGCCATTTCAGATACAACAACATGTGAAAAAAAAAAAAAAAAACACAGCTCCTTTCAAGACCAGGTTTGCTCTTCCTCGTGGTTTCTTTTCCGGTTGAACGCGGGAGGCCGACGGGGGACGACGGACTCTCCTCCGACGGCCTTTACTCAAGGTACCCAACTCAAATACATGCCAATCAGGGCTCTCCAAGTGGGACTTTTATGACGTGGCAGTCCGTGATTGGTTGTCTTTTTAGACACTCGAGCTCAATGGAGTCTCGGCCCTCGGACTAAAGACGGAGGGAAGAAGTGCTCCAAGGCAACCCTAATACGGTAATCGGCTCCTCCTAACCCTAATTCTAGCCCTAATTCCGCCTCTCACAGTGAGCGGGAGGAAGGCTGCGGGAGGGCGAGCGCCATGAAGCACCGCAACACGTTCCGCAAGCTCGGGAGGACCAGCAGCCACCGATGGGCCATGCTCAGGTCCGCTTGATTGCCAGGAGGGGGGGAAAGAAAAGGGGAGTGGGGAGTGAGGTGGGAGGACTGGAGAGGGGAGAGGGAGAAGGGAGGAAGGGGGAGAGAGAATGGAAGTTGGATAGGAGGGAGGCGGGGTGGAATTGAGAGAAGAGAGAGCGAGATTTTGGAAAGAGGGGGGAAGGGGAGATGAGTGAGGAGGGGAGGACGAAGGTGGGCGGACGAGTTGGGAGGTGGGGTTGGAGAGAGGAGAGGGGAGCGAGTTGGGGGGAAATTTGAGAGAGTGGAGAGGATAGAGGAGAGCGGAGAATGACGAAAGGAGAGGAGAGAGTGGAGGAGAGAGGAAATGTGACAATGTTTCTCCCTAAATGCTTGAAGCGCGTACTGATACATCCATGGCGGATCCGACCGCAGGACTATGGCGTCCCAGCTGTTGCAGCACGAGCGCATAGAGACGACTGTGGCCAAGGTGAGTCCTCCCAGACGCTGGGTTGAGTCAAGGGTTTAGCTCTACTTTAGGAGAGCTCTCTCAGCTTCTGCGTATCAACGCTCTTGCAATTGACTACGGGTCTGAATTCTGGGAGCTCATGTTTCAGCCTTTTGGCAGCAAATTGAAGGTTCTGGAGTGAGTGGTAGGTCCTGAAGCTGACATAGGTTATGCAAACCCTACAGCTGAGAAACCTTGATCATTCAATAAATTTGAAGTCTCCTTGTCATGATTTGCGATGAATTCAGGCTAAGGAATTGAGGAGAGTGACGGATAACATGGTGCAGCTCGGAAAAGAGGTGTTTCTCTTCACGCTTGAAACCTTCCGCCTCCTCCTTTCAATTATCGCTACAGTGAGGGAATTTTATGTACACAGCTCATATTTGAACCATTTTTTGGTCCAGAACCGTCAAATTGGTGCCTCAGAAATTTCTTCCTTTATTTCTGATGTTGGTCAAACACTGTGGTGTGTCTTGCTGTATCGTGAGTCATTGCGATATGACAAAGGAATTTCGTTGTGACTGTAGAATTGTATAGAGATGCTGCCTGCTATACTAGTGTTTCCCGATGGAGATAAGGCTGAAAAGAAGTGTGGAGGGAGGAGTCAGGGAACATTAGCTGCAAAGCGACAAGCGGCAGCTGTTGTGAGGGGGGACGAGGAGCTTCATAAACTCTTTAGTTCTCTGGCATTACGCTACAAGTACGTTCTACTCCTTACCTTACAGGGCTAAGGGGCCAAAATCTGCATTTTTGTCATTATGTTTCACTCTATATTCTTGCACTTGCGTTTTGGGTGTGTGATGTTTGCGGTGATGCATTTTTGGAAGTAGCTTAAGCTTCATTTCTTTGGTTTGTGGTACATTATGATCTCAAGATTTGGCCTTGAATGGTTTCCCCGTTTGGTTTGTGGCCTGTTGTCGAGCGTTTCAATGATGGATGAATGGCAATATAGCTCTCAGTCCACGCAGAAACATCAAATTCTATCCAGTTGAGACTTCTAGCTCACTTCCTGATGCGTCGGGCGTGTATTTCAGAAGAGATTTTTTGAGCTTTTCATGGTTTCAGCCTTCTCCGCTTTCAAGTTGTCTAACTGGCATAACTATTTACATGTATATGTTCGTCTTGTGGGTGCTGAGGAGTTTCAGGGACAGAGCAGGTGGCTATACACGTGTATTAGCGACGCGAATTCGGACAAACGATGCAGCGCCAATGGCATACATAGAGTGAGTCAAAGATTGTATTGGTAGCACCATGTTTTAAACTTAACACAATTGCAGTGTTCGCAAAGGTAGCAAATGTGTGCTTAAGCAATGCTTATGCTTGTTGTTTCTTTAGGGTACTCCTCCCGCTCGCTCTCTCTCTCTCAGGAGAGGGTGAACACAGAGCCGGCCAAGAGCAGAACCGCGAGCATGAATAGAAAGTGGTGGTGTTTTGGGGCCTCTTTCTATCATCTATTTCCAGGCGCAATCACATATTTGGGTATCCAGTTTGTTTGGGTGGAATGGATACTGGATGTTCGGTTCCCACTAAATCTCAATATTCCCCCCCTTCCCCCCTCCCTCCTCCCTCCCTCCTTTCTACCTTCTTCCTTCCCTTTCTCCCTTTCTCCCTTTCTCCCTCTTCCTGCGCTCTCTCTCTCTCTGCCTGCATGCATGCATGCAGGCTTGTAGACCGGCCAGGAGAATTGCGGAAGTCGAACCCCCCCCAGCCCCCCCCCCCCCAGCGCGCCCCTCTCGCTCCCTGGCTACAGTCGCGCTACATCCGCCACTGGGCGCCGCCCAAGGCCCCGCAGGAGGAGGCGCCGCCGGAAGAGGACAAGAGCGACCCTTTGTAGCATCGCGCCGCGAGGCTGTAGCGGGTGGGGCCCACCCATCATGATGACTAGGCTCCTCCCACGGCCCCTCGAGGAAGCGTTTATGTTCAGAATTTTGGCAATCCTTTTGCAGAGTATGTGATAATAAGAGCCGCCGCCGCCGCCTGCACACGTGCAATCCATTTTTTATGGAGTACTATTTCACACCCATTCTGTAAAAATCCCTAAGCACCCTAAATACACGAGAAAGCCCTAAAGACAAAAGTTGACCTCGTTTCCTCTGAGAGATGCATGATGGCGGCGGTGGTGGTTTGACCCAAAGTTTGGATGCTGATTGGCGATTGGTAAGGCTGTCAACTCTGTTTGGAGGGGGAGGGGAAGAGGGGAAGAGGGGAAGAGGGGAAGAGGGGAAGAGGGGAAGAGGGGAAGAGAGGGGACGGGAGGGGACGGGAGGGGCCGGGAGGGGCCGGGAGGGGACGGGAGGGGACGGGAGGGGACGAGAGGGAGGGGACGAGAGGGGACGCGAGGGGACGGGAGGGGACGAGAGGGGACGAGAGGGGACGGGAGGGGACGAGAGGGGACGGGAGGGGACGGGAGGGGACGGGAGGGGACGGAAGGGGAGAGGGGACGAGAGGGGAGAGGGAACGCGAGGGGACGGGAGGGGACGAGAGAGGGGACGAGAGGGGACGGGAGGGGACGAGAGGGGACGAGAGGGGACGGGAGGGGACGAGAGGGGACGAGAGGGGACGAGAGGGGACGAGAGGGGACGGGAGGGGACGAGAGGGGACGAGAGGGGACGGACGGGAGAGGGGAGGGAGGGGACGGGAGGGGACGAGAGGGGACGAGAGGGGACGAGAGGGGACGAGAGGGGACGAGAGGGGACGAGAGGGGACGAGAGGGGACGAGAGGGGACGAGAGGGGACGAGAGGGGACGGGAGGGGACGAGAGGGGACGGGAGGGGACGGGAGGGGACGGGAGGGGACGGGAGGGGACGAGAGGGGACGGGAGGGGACGAGAGGGGACGAGAGGGGACGAGAGGGGACGAGAGGGGACGAGAGGGGACGGGAGGGGACGAGAGGGGACGAGAGGGACAGGGGACGTCAGGGGACGTGAGGGGACGAGAGGGGCCGGGAGGGGACGGGAGGGGACGAGAGGGGACGAGAGGGGACGGGAGGGGACGGGAGGGGACGAGAGGGAACGGAAGGGGACGGGAGGGGACGAGAGGGGACGAGAGGGGACGGGAGGGGACGAGAGGGGACGAGAGGGGACGAGAGGGGACGAGGGGGAGGCGGGGAGGGGGGGAGAGGGGGAGCCGCGTCCACATGCATGTGTCGTTCACAGTTCCGACATTTCCCGTTCCATGACAGTGGTCATCACAACCCGCTCACATGCTCGACAGTTCCGTTCCGTCGCTGGTCATGCGGTGACCTGGTCGGGACGTGTGAACCTCTACGCGACAAAAGCGCCGCCCTGCCAAGGCCGGGGCCGGGCCTCCATGCGCGGGTTCAACGGCGGGTCCGGGATCCACCGGGCCGCGCTTGGCCGACGTGGCGCCTACTTGGCAGCCACGTCCGAGTAGATTCTACTCCAAAAACGAGGCGGATCCACAAAACGTTGATTGGAATATCCAATCGCGCGTCGCCACGTAGCTACAAAACAGACCCTCTGCGGTAGAACCATTCACCCTCTGTTTCTGGTTGAAGGAAATGGACGGTTTTTTTTTTTTTTTGAAGTGGCATTGATCTCACGATGGCGATGATGCCATCACATGTACATGGGCGACATCAGCATCATGGAGAAGGAACCACGAGGAACAACTGGTCGCAAAGGACCTAAGCACAAAAGTTGCAGTTGCGGGAGCGGTTGATTGTACCTCGGCCCTCGTACAACGGTGTCGCCGTGGGTGGGAGGATGAACGGGAAACTTAGTACCATGGCGCCATCCAAGAGCAGATGCAATTTTAGCAGACAACATCGTCTTATTGTGTAAAGTATGTGTGTGAGTGTGTTTAAGACTTTCACATGCATTGGCCAAGTAAGGACCCACACAGAATGAACAGAATTCCAATTCATTTCCAAAAGCAGACTCTTGTTGCAAAAAAAAAGGGGTGAAAAACCTGCTGCACAACGCGGCCTTGACTACTTATTGACTACTAGTTATAGTCATTCGGTCACAAAAAAAGGGCTCTGAAGAACATTGGAGTCACAAAGCCACGGTTTGCACGCGTAAACAGTCGCATTTGAACTGAGGAGTCTGCCAGATTTCTGCACTGCTTGCCCTCCGAGCTGAGAGCAAAGTCAGCCATGGCTGGAGCCAGGGCTCATCGACTCGGCCAGAGGAGAGGGCAGCCGGGCAAGTAAAGCTGCACAGAAACATCGCCCACTCTATCAGGGGAATGCGGAACCCTTGATGAGTAAGATATAGGGTGAGAGAGAGGGTAAGGAATTGAGAGCGATCAGAGGAAAAAGAGTAAACGGGAAGAGAATACAAGGAGAGGGAGCGAGTGATGGGATGTATTCAGCTCTGGCAGTAGCAGGGTGAAGGTGAACAATGGGGAGTTGGAGTGTACATTGCAAGCGAAGGAGGTCAGTGAGTTGTGGGGTCCTTGAGGGAAGTGAGATAAGCTGAAAGTAGAGGAAAGAGCGGAGAGACAGTGGAGTATGAAGCGTAAACCTGAAGTATGACATACAATGAAAGCCGGAAGAATGAAGGGTGTGGGATGAGGACAGGGGACGAATGCAAAGGACGGAGAGTGAACAGAAAGACAAGGGACGAGAGCGAAAGGGAGAGTGAACAAAGGGAGCACGTGAGGATGGCGTGGAGGATGCCATAACGGAAAGAGCAGTTTACAGAGTCTCAGTCTTATCAGGTTGCTATCGGTCAGTTCAGAGGTTGGCAATGCTCTTTGATGCATTGTCTCTGCTTGGGGTCAGCTAAATGGCAGCCACAAGCCTTGGCAGAACTAATCACGACGAGGGGTGATTTCTTTGCTCTAAATGCTCACCTGAGGAGAAGTTCCACGTCTGAAGCGGCTCCTTGCAAAGGTTCAGCCTTCATCACCAGGGCATTACTGACAGGTACAAAACAACAAAACAGATGACACAATGGGCGTGAGCCGGTGGGGTTGGAGCAATAAGTCGCAAAATTACGAAGGCAACAACAAAGTAATATTTACCACTTTTGCTCTCAAGAACTCAGTTGTGACATTTGAAAAAAAGAAACATTTTGCTAAATCGATGGTGCCGGGGTTGGCCCAGAATACCAATAAAGTGCGTGTGTACTGAAGACCTTGAGAGACAGAGAGAGGGGTTGAGAGTGTGAGAGAGAGAGAAAGGGGGGGTGGGGGGAAGGGGGGGAGGAGGATGGGGAATTGCATCGTGGGTGGTGAGGATGTGCAAGATGTTCCATCGAATTTCAAAACATAAAGGAAGTTAGAATGTGGTGATTATAAACTTATGAGCAAAGTCAAACAACACCAAACATAGATTTCAGAGCTTCACTACAAACATCAGGCAAGGCCCAACCCACGGAGCTGCCAAAAAGCATGCGTTCAACTTCTTTTTCTTAGCAAGCGTGCAAAGCTCCCATCTACTTTCAAGTGGCAGAATTATTCAGGAGTGAAGAGTTGAAGTATGCACACAAGACCATTCATGCGATCCAACACACCAAGGTAGCAGCACTTTGTAAAGGTGAAGCAGGCTGTCTGACAGTGCAACAGTTGCTTCACAGCCTCTCTCCTTCCGAAAATAGTACACGAGTGGATACCCCAACAGCCAACTGCCCCTCCACCCACCAAAGAGCAAGGAAGACTCTCAGCTCTCAGACTTGGAAAGTCGCAGCATGTAGGGGAACCGAAAAAGTTCAAATAAAGCTGGACAATCATCATAATAATCGCTCACATATTGTCAGTTTCTGCTGAAAATAATCAGCATCACTTTTGTCTGGAGGAAATGCCTACCCATTGATAGTCGGCAGAGGCAGTTCAGATGCGTTCAAAACATCATCCAAATTCCAAACGCGGTCGTCTACACCCAGGCTTCCAGACGAAGAGGCAGTTTGCCAATTCTCAGTATCCACCGACTTGCTCGTTTTTAGCTCTTGCGTCCGAGTGCTCCCGCAAGGCAGGGTTGAAGAGAAGCTCGTATCTGACCCACTGCCATGGCTGGCAGTATGGCTGCTTCCACTGCGGGTTGCCCAGGAACTCAGCAGGGAGGAATGCAGAGCTGCCAATTGACACATAATAACTGGCCTCTCCTTCAGCCCTGCAAACTATCCAAATCCCATCAACATTGTGAAACAAGATGACATCAATAGTTTAAAATCACAACTTCAGACTTCTTCCCAGCCTCAGATAGATGTAATCGGAATAGCATTCTCGGTAGACAAACAAATCTGTAGGCATGAACTTCCTCCTTATGAAGACTTTAGTTTGAGAAGGGCCTACCCGAGGGGTCCCGCTGTCAAGCTCCACAAACTGTATGCACCCATCTTGAGAAACGTCATCCGCATTCAAGCTTTGCTGAAGACGTGCCAGAAGGCAATGGGGAGACGCCAAGCACAGGCAGTCCCCCAGCTGTACCACACAAAGGGAGAAATTCACTCCTGGAACGCCCTGCATCCCTCAGCTTCTCATGTTCCTTTAGACCAGCAGCAATACAAATTACTTCACACGCACTACCTGTAGGAACAAATAATCGGTTATCTGGTACGTGTAGAGATACATCCATTCACAGTTCAAATTGACGACGAAGTTCAGGATGCTGGAGCCAGCACGATGAAAGTATGACTTAAAATTTCCCTATTCTGAAAGTGCAAGAAAGCCATATCGTGGCACTGGGCCTAAACCGGGCTCTGAAAGCGCCAGTTGCACACCTGATAGCCAACTTGCAACAATCTGTAGTGCCTCTAACTCAAACATGGCTATCCAGCCTGCTTGATACAAGTAGGCTGCTGGCAAAGGCCGCTGGCCTCTTTCTGTGAACAGAATGAGTTTCACCAATTCTATTTGATGAAATTGGCTGAGGAGTCTCTCTGTTGTTCAAAGCTACAGTTGCATAAACCACAGAAGAGTAAAAACGCACATCCAAAGAAACAAGGAAAGCTTGAACCGTTTAAGGGAGGACGCACATCTTTTAAACGTTCAATGGCAGAACACAGCTCATTGCTGCGAACTCGCAAATAGTCCAACATCACGAATGAACGAAGCCCCGTTACTAAGGCAAGGACATCTGCATAGCAGTTCAGTTCCCTTCATCCGATCACCGTTCCGTTTAGACTGACTTAACTCCCGGCCGGTCCTTAAGACGGGCAAGAAGCCTTCATGCTCCTTGGCGACCTCAGACACAGTTCTCTGCGTCGACCTTCTCTGAAATTGCAGGAGCAAACAATTGAAGAACATCGATAACCTGGGGAATCCTGCTAATTATAACTCTACGCGCAGTCAAAAGATCAATACTACGCCAGTAACAGTAACAATACGTTGCAAATATTCAGAAACAAGAATCGATTGACGGTGACTCTTCAAAATAGAAACACCTATCGCTGCAAACCCTGCCTGCAAAACAACGCCGCATTTGCAGTCTAACAAACACGTGAATGTGTATAAGCCACGAAAGGCAGTGCATTGGCTAGCCCTAACACACCTAATAAATCAACTATCTCCCACCGCGACAAAGTGTAATAAACACATATCCAGCTTCTGGTCGCCGCCTTCCTCACCGTAAGCAAATCGACGCCAAGACCTCCGGAACGAGCTGCCAAGCCTTGCTGTCTGCAGAAGCGCTACGACCATCTCTGCTCCCTGACGGTCCATGTCAGCTCTCAGCCCCTCCCTCCGTCCCTCCCTCCCTCCGGACGCAACGGCCACCGCATCCCCCTCCCTCCCTTGGCCGTACTCACTGCCAAGTACCAACCTGCGCTGCGCGCCCTAAAGCGGATGCCGCGAGAGTTGACAGCTGTGGGCGGGCGGTTGAGCTTGCGTCTCCGTCTCCTCTCCTTCCACCCTCTATCGCTCTCGCCCATCCTCCAACTCGCGCTCTCACTCTCTCTCTCTCTGCTCTCCGGCAACCTGTCTGCTTGACCTTCTGACTTGCTGAACCCGTGCAAGGAGCAAAGCGAGGCGTAGAAGCAGTAAAGAGCGGCTCTTGGAAGGCGCGAGGCAGTTGCAGGAATGTCTGGAGGAGGCCGCGCTCGAGCAGATTATGATTATCTTATTAAGCTTCTTCTAATTGGTGACAGTGGTGCGCTTGCTGTCCTCTCTATTCCCGAGATACTTGCAGTCCTGCGTGTTGGCTAAGACATAAAAACAATACGTTCCCTAGTTTTCTATCATGGAGTGGGCATTTATCGTTCAGCCCTTTCCATAGATTTAGCCCGGTTTATGGCAGATTTTTCCTCTTTGGTCGACCCAGGGTTGGCAGAAGTGTTTAAAAGTTTGTGCACTGAAGCTTCTTTTAATCACTCAACATGGCATTCGGCAGCATTGACGTTTGCTTCCCTCTGATTCCCTCTGTTTCTTATGAGCAGGGGTTGGTAAGAGTTGTTTACTGCTCCGCTTCTCTGATGATTCATTCACAACAAGCTTTATAACAACCATCGGGTGAGCCAGGAGGCATTCTCCAAATAGTCTTGAATGTCGGAAATTTACTCTGGGATAAGCAAGGGGATTTTGGTCCTTGAACCAGGCCGTTTCCCGTTGCTGGGCCCTCAAACAACTTCCTACATTTGTACTGTGTCTAGCCTTTGAATACGATAATGTATCCCAGTGGTGTGTTCAAATATCAGAATGTGAAATGTGCTTGCGATACGCAGAGGGCTGGTGCTTGTCGGAGGTATAATCGTCGTATTTTGTGCAGGATTGTTTTGGATTTGCTGGTGCTTTAGTTGCGTCTGCGCTGTGACGGCAGCAGTATCTCATGAAGACTATGGGAAATGAAGAGATTAAACTTAAATGGCCAGTTCAGGTCAGGGATTGCTTGATAGCTCAAGCCATCTCTTCCATCTACAGATTAGATTTTGGTGATGCTTGACTTAGGTATAGAAAGACTTGTTCAATTGCGTAGAGAAAACCTGTTTTTTACACCGCGAGTTCATTCTCCTTAATCTTAGGCCGGTTCAGCTTGTTGACAGAAACAGCCCGGCTCAAGCAATGTTCTCAAAAACTGCAGCCTGAAGGATGCCTGCCACCCCTTGGCCTGTTCACAGCCTTCCCACCTTCTAGTTTTGACGTAATGGAGAAAGCTGACTCTTGTTGATGATGCCAATCCTTGTCAGGATTGATTTCAAAATCAGAACAATTGAGCTTGATGGAAAGAAGATCAAGCTGCAGATTTGGGACACAGCAGGGCAAGAGCGGTTTCGAACGATTACAACAGGTATACAAGCGTTTTGACTACTTATTATGTTTTATTTTCAAAGCAGTGTTCTTCTTCCGCCACCCGTTTCAACTGCTCGTCTTTGGCTTTGTGAAGTGAAATCACAGGAATCATTAGGAGATCGTAACTCTGACTTACCTAGAACAGGCAACTGACAGATTTTGCAGCTTCAGACGTGTGCTTGTTCGTCTAGCTGACTTAAAATTCACCTTATGACGGATAGTCTGCTTATCCAGTGTCTGTAACAGTGTTCATGTATTCAAGTATTGCAGTTTGTTTTCTGGGAATTTTTAATGCCCTCATCATGACTGACTTAAAGACCCTTTGGATCCCTTGCAGCATACTATAGAGGCGCGATGGGCATTCTTTTGGTGTACGACGTGACAGATGAATCATCATTCAACAGTGAGATCTCCATGAAACTTTCTATGCTTCTGTGAAGGTGAAGTTTCATTTGTGGGCAGGTTGCGCTGTTGTTTTGTGTCTTGCGATTCAAACGGCGTTTGCCTAATTATCACTTTTTTTAAGTACTTTAGCTTGTGGAGGTAGTACCTTCCCGTATGTTTTCTTGATGTATTTGTAGCGAGAAGCTGACAGAGAATCGCTCTTTTGGCTATGGATTATGGTGCTGGATTTGGTTTTGCAGATATCCGCAATTGGATCCGTAACATTGAGATGCATGCCTCAGACAATGTGAACAAGATACTGGTTGGGAACAAGGCCGACATTGATGAGAGCAAACGGGTGAGCCCTTTTGACTCTGAATTGCCCATAGCATTTGCCAGAAGTATCAAGTAATCATGAGCCAGAGGTTGTGTTCTGGTGAATCAGTGAAGCAGCTCATGTAGGAGCTTCTTTTGATGGAACTGCTGTAGTTATGACATGATTAACTGTGAGCCAAATGTATGGTTGGATTATTTTTTCGCAGTTAGTGAAGACTGGAGTACTCTTGCTGACAGTTCCGAAGACAGCAATGGACTTTGCTGCGTCATGTGTTTCTTCTGGTGTCTGTCTTTTTGAGCAAATCAGAAGCAATTCACTAATCATACTCATTCTACGATTGTGAAAATACATTGAGCATTGGAAACGCTAAGCAGTTAGTTTTGTGAAGTAGCGTAGTAAACTGAAAGCACCTATGCTGCGTGACAGCTTCCAAGTGAGAGCATAAGTATGCATGTAGTCTTACTTTGGTGAGCAAACATGATTGCAAAAATGAATCCAGTCAGTATATTGAAGCCCTCAGCCAATGCTTGGAGTTCGCAGGCTGTTTCTTATTCAAGGGGTCAGGCGCTGGCTGACGAGTTTGGCATAAAGTTTTTTGAAGCTGTGAGTGACATCTCTACCTTGTCTTGCAATCCATCTTCTGAAAAATGTCAAAAAGGAAGTGTAGCGTTGCACGCTCTTGCTTGTATGTCTGGCGACCTCCCTCATTTGGGGATTATTTTTTTCCTTTACTTCGCGTCATTCTGAAGCTTGGAGCCGGGATTTCAAGGCAGATCGGAATGTATTGATCCCTAAATAGTGAACAAAACCTTTTTGTTTGACCGACTGCTACGTTCGTCAGAAGTCACTGATTTGCAACTTGGAGAGATCAGTTGAAGTGCTGCTTTACAAGGCGTTGCTGCCTCCCTTCCCCTAAAATCCCTTCGCTTCCCTTGACACCACAAATCACCGTCTGCTTTCACAAAATGCTCCTTCTCATCTCACTATACGTCATCGCTTCCATTGATTCTTGGATCAATCAGGAGTTGCTACTCAAACTTTGATATGCAGTCTGCATCTATCATGCTTTGAAGCCATAGGCTGGTAGGCACCTAAGCATTTAGTGGCCCGTCTGACAGTCAGTTGTCTTCGGTGTTTGTCTCCTTCAGAGTGCCAAGACAAACTTGAACGTGGAGAATGTTTTCTTTACCATTGCCAGAGACATCAAGCGACGTTTGGCAGAGACTGCGGATACCAAGCATGAGGTAACTAGCTACGTTTGGCTCGATCGATTTGCCTAATGACCATTGCAGTTAAAGTCCAATCTTCTTGGTCTGATATCACCCTTT
This sequence comes from Zygnema circumcarinatum, assembly GCA_037447605.1. Classification (NCBI taxonomy): domain Eukaryota; kingdom Viridiplantae; phylum Streptophyta; class Zygnematophyceae; order Zygnematales; family Zygnemataceae; genus Zygnema; species Zygnema circumcarinatum. Next base: position 1,275,809 of record CM074810.1, read on the forward strand.
GCTCACAGCTTGGAGAGAAGGCTATCCTGACAAGGGAGGGGGGGCCCTGGTGTTGGTTTGACAGGTCAAACCAAACATTGTGATCAAGCCCGAGCCCACGAGAAAACAAAAGCCAAAGTCTACTTGTTGTAACAGCTGAACAACCAATCATCCGCGACCTACTTGTTTATTTACACATCGCTTCTCCTGCAAAAGGCATCAGGACGAGCGTTGGAGGGCCCGCCTTAACTATTGTACTCAGGGGAGGAGGAGGGAGACTGGATCAAAGGGCCAGGCTAAGTGTATCTGAAGGGCCCAAAGATATCAGACGAGCCCAAGCTATTGGCTATCCATTGTGAAGCGAAGGCTGCTAAGGCATCTAAAGTTGGCGATATGTATGGGCTGTTCAGCTTTACGCAAGGCACTACCTCCCACCACTGGTAGGGCCTTCCTTCGGCGGGGTAGTCCTCTCTCACTCTCTGATGTGCTTCTTCTGTAGACGCCCTCTCAACTTATTGAAATCTTTATGACTTAGCCCTTGTCGGTTAGAAAGGCCCTTCCCATGTGGAGCAGAGTGGTAGGGCGTGGGGGGAATAGGCAGAAGGGTGGGTCCCCATAGTTTACTCACTGTACCTAAATAATGCAAATCATTGATGTTACCCTCCGGTGACTAAGCTATTGTTCCACCTGTATTTAATTCACTTGAAAATGGTTGCAGCATCACGCCTACTCGTCAATGGTGATGGTGCACACTTACGTGAAAACTCTTGTAATGCAAAAACTAGCGTTGTGCATGCACATGGATGTGTGCGTAAACCATGACATGAAATGTTCATGAAATCATGACATCAATTATCACAAAATCACGTTAAATGAAGCAGATGACATCACCTTCGCATTGGCACTTCATGTGGCCATTGGGACCAATGCCAATCCATATCAACCAGATCGCCATGAGCGAGACTTTGTAGAGAGTCCCAACATGAAGCCAACATGAAAGTTGTGAGAGTGCTTTTTTGGAAGCGCGAGATGGTAGAAAGTCCCACCTCCCAGCATGAGGCCAACATGGGCGTTGTGAGAGTGCTGGGTAGTTTCTAGGGGGCCGGCGCCCTGCGGCCGGTCAGAGGGGGGGGGGGGGAGGGGGGCAGGTGGGCCCGTGGGCGGCCCTGCCTCCGTCAGGCGGCCTCCCTCCCTCCCTTCCCTCCCTCCCTCCCGCGCCGTGCGAAGGTTCGCGGGGCGGTTCCGCAGAGAGAGGGCAGGGCAGGAGAGGAGAGGAGGGGAAGGGGAGAGAGGAGGGAGAGGGCGTTAGGGTTAGCGCTCCGCTTGCAGGACCGCCTCCCGCTCCTCGAATTTGCGGTCATGGCGTCAGGGGCAGGCCGCAAACCTTACGGGGAGACGCGGCTGAAGTTGCTTCTCATTGGAGACAGCTGTGAGTGCTGGAACTCACAGTGTGCAGAGGGCTGGCTGGAATGGGAAACGGACTTTTGGTAGGGATAGTGCGGGTAGGGATCCATGGGAGGGAAGATGTTGCTGCTAGGAGAGGGCTGTTCATTGATCGGAAAGGTGAAGGTAGACGTGATGTATTGCCATTTGTTTGGCACAAGTTATATAGAAAATGGCGCGTTGTAAGGATATTGAGTGTAATCCGAGCATTCTTCCTTTCGAACTGCATCTGCCTGTGCCCCTTCACTCATTCGGATATTCTAACTTTTGCAGCCGTCGGCAAGAGCAGTCTTCTTCTGCGTTTCGCCGAGGACTCTTTCAGCACCACCTTTATCTCCACGATTGGGTATGTCCTTCAACCGTTGGAGGCGTGTTGCAACGAGTGATTGAATTTTTCAAGGAGTTCAATATGTGGTAGTGATTATTCTCACCTATTTACTTGTTGCTCGTGCAGTGTCGACTTCAAGACAAGGACAGTGGAACTCGATGGCGAGCAAGTGAAGCTGTCTATTTGGGACACAGCGGGACAAGAACGTTTCAGGACTATTACTGCAGGTACTCATATGTTGTGTGAAGGGGTATCCGTCCGCCAGAGACGATCTACTGAACAGAAGTTTTGTGCGTTGTTTAGATTGCATGAAGCGGTCTTCAAGGATTGATTTATTCACGTTCCAGAAGTAGAAATGGTCGTTGCAGATCGTGTTCCTACTGCGGATTGGCATTTCAATGCCAGTTTCTAGGGAGTGATTGTATTGCAAAGGAGGATCTTTTCTTTCTTTATCGTGGAGCTAATTGTTTGGCTGAATCTGCTGCATTTTTCTTCGTGATCAACTTACTGTAAGCAGAGTTCAATTCTCAGGTATTTTGTATTTTTGCCTCTTTCTGTCTTTGCAGCATATTATCGTGGAGCAAACGGAATTGTTCTTGTATATGATATCACGAGTGAAGCTTCTTTCAACAGTACTCCCTGTCTTTCCCTTTCTCTCTGCTTTTTTGGTCCTTCAGAAATTCGAATGCAGCCACCTATCACGTATAGCCTTGGTTATTTGTTAGTTAGTTGGAGTTATAGCACATTATGGAATGTTACATTATTCGGGGAGGCCTCGCTTCTGCAGGAAGTTGCATAGATGTATCGTCAATTCTTAGGTTGTCGTGAGTGTCATTTCAGGCATCCGGAGCTGGATTCGCAATATTGAGGAGCACGCAGCAGACAATGTATGCAAGATCCTTGTTGGCAACAAGTGCGACATGGAGGATAAGCGGGTAAGGGCTGGATATTTTTGTAAATTCCTATTGCAGAAGTCGTGAGGTTCCGCGCATCCTGCAGGGAAGGCCTACATGTGTGTTCCTTCGTATCTGGAGGATTCCTCGTTGTTGTGTTTAGTATTTAGTGAACATTCCTTACTCTGTTTATCACTCTATGAGAAAAAAATACGTATGGTTAAACGTTTTGAGTAAAAGGTTGTACAAAACCTGCAGATCTGTCGAAGGACCATCCAGGGTAGATTCATACTCTTGTTTTTTCATATTCGTCACTGTAGAATGCTGAGCTGAGTGGAACTTTGACAGAAGCGTATTGACTGTGATTTGTGCTCTATGGACAGGTAATTAGTACTGCACAAGGCCAAACGTTGGCTAAAGAGTTCAACATCAAGTTTTTTGAAACGGTGCTCTCACAAAGTACCTTTTGAAAACATGGTTCTTGTCATCCCTGTCACAGTAATGATATCACAATGACTTGCTTGCGCTGAAGGCAAACGAACTGGCTGTTCTCTTGTCGTGTCTTATCTGCGATTTCGCATGCAAAGCCTCCGCAAAATGTATACAATGTCGCTTTGCTAGTGGCAATAAATTTGTTGGTTTCTCCATCAACCAGTTTTGTCTTCTCAGGCTTTTGCTTCTACTCCATCCATAACTAGACCTTTTGTTGGGTAATAATTCTGGATGGATCCTCCTTTTGATTTCTTGAGGGCTAAAGCCTAGGTGGGCTAACCCTAAGTTGCCAAAGCGCTGGGAGATTCTGTTCTATCTTTTATGTTGTCCACCTGCGAGCTCTAGGCTGCATTTCGTGCCACTTTACAGCTTCCATTGCTTCGTAGTGCCCATATGTGCGGTAATCTGTGTATCATTTGTGAGATGTAGACTGGTAATGCTTATCATGTTTTCATGTCTATCTGAAAGATATGACTTTGTAGACGTTTGCTCCTCCTTCATATCAAATTATTGCCCTGCAGGGCTGCTGCTGAACTTCGGCTTGCTTGCGAGTTCAAACCTAAATCCTCTGCTCACTTGATCAAGCTTGCCCTAATGTTCTTCTGTTTGGTATTCAGAGGTTGAGGACGTATCCTCGTCCTGCTACAAGTGAAAGTTGTGGTGCCATCCTTATCTATTCATAGACTCGTTGAAAGTTAGGTCGTTTATTGAGATTGAGTTACCGTGACCTTTGTGCGGAGGCGGCAGAATCTGAAAAGGACGGGTTGTTTGCTCTTGCAGAGTGCTAAGGCGGATATCAATGTTGAGGATGCTTTCCAATCCATTGCGAGGGAGAGCAAGAAACGGTTCGACTCTTCACATCCGAAGGACGAGGCTTCCGTACGTCTCTCTCCCCTCCTTCCCTCAGCTCGGGACAGTAGTTCTCACTGGCATAATGCATTTCCTCCTTGCATTTTTTACCGTGGAAGTGAGGCAGAGCACCTCTGGGAGAGATGATTTGTGAATGCGTGTGGGAGTTGAGTTGGAAATGCATGTGTGGTGACAGCAGTCAAAATTAGGACCTTTGGAAATACGGCTTCACTAGTGGTGCTTGCCGATGACAGGTAACTCTTTATTGTACTGATTGTTGCCATTCGTTATGTGATGTCATCTCCGAGCAGAAGCAACCCACAATTTCAGTCCGTCCCGGCGAGCCAAAGGCTGCAGCAAAAACCAGCAGCTGCTGCTCATAAGTGGAAAACGCTGCTTCAGCGGGTATCCAAGAAGGGAGCATATTGGGCTGAGCTGGCGATGAACTCTACTCGGCCTCAGATGGATGGGCCCTTCCCGTCTATGGGGGGAGGAAGATAGCAAAGGAATCGAAGCAATGCGAATGTGAGCCACGGGATTCCGTTAGGGCTTAACCAGGTGGTGGTTGGTTATGTTAAATATTCGGGTCAGTGTGCCTCTTAGAATACGGCCTCTGGTAGGGCCGGGGGCGGGACAGGCACCCCATTGGGCGCCACAGGGGGGCAGGAAGGAAGGAAGGAAGGGGGTGGAGCTGGTGGCTGTAGATCGCGGTTTTGAACTTTCTGTATAGCTCAATGCCTTTCGGAAGCGGGGTCTACGTGCTCAAGGTGTGTCCAGGCGATTTTGTCCTCTAGTGCTGAATTACCTGAGATGTTATGGCGTCATTCATTTTGTACCCACTCACTATTGCAATGTTGTGAGCTCTCTGCCAAGGCGGGCCCTTCCTGCATTCCTGCAAACGAATGGCTTTCTAGGGTTTTTAGGTCATTTTTGGATGGCGTTAACGGGCCCTCCTAAAATGCGGGAAATACAGTCGAGCATCTGCCAAATTAACTGCGCCACGTGCATAATTGCCTATGTGGCGAGTCGTAATTGGACGATGCTCGACCATAATGTGCAATGGATAAAGGCCGAAGGTGTCCTTTCCCTGAAAGCAGCTGCACATGACGAGCTAGTTCTATTTCGCCTGTCCTTGTTTGGAGACGCTGAGAGAAATTGAATGCGCTGCAGAGTTCAATTTCCGGCCACAATAGGAACACTCCATTGCCAATTTGACTCCAGTGTCAAATTTTCCATCATTCACTTTTTTGTTTTAAGGTGGGTCTGAATGGAAGGGCCCCCTGGAAGCAGGGCTTGCCCATGGCCCTTTCCCTGCCTCCTTGGGTCCTTTGCCAGCGGTTGGCTCCTCGTGGTTCTCCATCTTGTTTTCCGTCCATGGACAGTCATTCGCACACAACGCAAAATTCCTCATCATTATCGTCCCTGTTTAAAGAAACAAAAAAAAAAAAAAAAAAAAAAAAACCACGTTTGCATAATTTATTTTGACGTGGCATATTTTGATTGGTGTCGATCCGTACGTCCTTGTGAGTCCGGCCGTTTGTACGGTCCGATCGTCCGTACAGCCCGTCCAGCCGTACGGTTTGGCTTCCATAACGCCGGCCCGCTTTCCGCGCCCGTTTGAATACACACATGATGACGTGGCATGCCTCTCTATCTGCCACGTGGGCATCGGACTACGACTGCGGGCAACGGGCGGGAGCCGGCGCCCTCAAAAAGGGCCCGTACTCAAATGCTCTCCCGCACGCCACTCTCTTCCACTCCCTCTCTCTCTCCCTCTCTCCCTCGCCCTCTCCCTCTCCCTCTCCCTCTCTCTTTTCGGCTCCCGCGAGCTCGGCCGCCATGGCTTCCGACCAACCTCAGCAGCAGCAGCAGCAACAGCAGCAGAAGCAGCAGAGTTCTCTGCAGGAAGTAGGAGTCTTGCGGAGCATCTTTATGGAGGAACACAAGATGCTTTCTGTCGTGTCGTGGTCCACATTGAAGCAGTCTGCAGCGGCGGGGCTGCAGGAGCTGCATGTAACGGACGTGTACATGACGTGGACTGCTGCGGGATATATTCTTGGAGAGAAAGGCGACTCTGTGCGTGACATCGTTGCTGTCACAGGGGCGGATGTGAGCTCCAGGCAGGGAAGCTGGCGCCATGGTAACACTCCTGCACGCTGGTTCCAAGTAATGTCCATTGAGAGGGCGGAGGTTGACAGAGCGGTGTCAATTATGAAGGGCGCATTGCAGCAGTTCAATCGCCATGTATCACTCAAGAAGAGCTTTGTGTGCATAGCGGCGAAGGACTTCGCTTCAACAATTGACGGAGTGGTGTTCAATTTCCGGCCTCCTTCCAAGAACGGAGCTTGTACTCGCTTTGTACCAGTCTGCAAGCTCCCTCTCAGGGCGTGTCCCGTCCTGTTGGGCTCGGACAATCCCAAAAGGCAAACTCTAAAAGCAGATTTTTCTCTCGCCCGAATGCATTCGTATCCTTTTCAGTCGCAGGTTCACCTCCCCCCTTTGCCGGCCCGCAGTACCATCCCCTTCCAGGGTAGCCTGCCAGGCTACCACCCCTACCATGTGGCAGCCTGCGGTATGATTGGCAACCATAGCCTTCTTCCTCCACTCCCCTTCGTCCAGGACAGCTACCACCACTTTGCTCGAGCAAACCTGGAGCAGGAAAAGAGCAAACTTCTGCACCAGCTGGCAGTGGTCAATCATTACGAAGGCTTTCTCCAGTCACAGTTTGACCCTGGCAACTCGATGGCATACGAGCAGAAACCGGCGGTGCAACGATTTCATGAGCTGCGGTCAGCAGCTCTTGCCCGCACTGCGAGCTTTCCTGTGAGGATTCAAGCTGCTTCAAGTCGACACCGCCAAGCCAGTAAACAGCAGCAGAGTGAAGCAGTTCATCCGTCACAACAATGCGACAAAGCGGCGTTGGAAAAGACGCCATCTTCGCCTGTGAACTTGGCACAAGATGCAGACTCAGAAACGAGCTTGACTACGGCGCTCAATGCCACTCCGACGAAAAGCACGCAGCTGAATATTTCTCTGAATAACCCCTCTCCTCCTTGTGGGAAAACTCCAATCCCCAGCCATGACCGAAGCATGACGACAGACCTCTTGGCTGCTGGTGCCGCCACTCACTTGCAGTCGCTGTTGGCAGCCTTGCCCTCCTCAGAAGCACTGTCAGACAAACGACCTGCAGCGGAACGTGGCGCATCGCGGTCAGTGGTGATGCCTCTTATGGCGCGCGACATCAACGTAATGCCGAAGTCTGAAGAAAATGTGACTGACAGCAAGAAAAGTGTGCGCAGTGCTCAGCCTCCTTTCGCAGGGAAACGGCCACTTGTATGTGCAACTGAGAAGGTGAGCTTTCTGTCATTTTTGACAGAGGTCCGTGTAAGCAGAAAAGACTGACTGGTTACAATTATTACACGTCGAGTCTTGAGGGCTGTTTACCAATTTCTTGGGAACGTGGTCTATGGCTTTTTTTCGTATTCCTGAAACTGACAACAACTGACTAGCGGCTTTCTATGCAGAATCAGAACACGGATGCTGCAACCGTTGTAGTTGGCTCTCTTCACGTGCCCCTCGCCCCACCTCTTGAAGCCTCCAACCTCGGGGAGATTGAAGCAAACTGAGGCAAGAAGGACAGGGTCGAGCTGCTCAAATTTCATTACTTCTGTACCTTACTCTGTCATTTGGTAACCCCCTCGTGTCTCTCTCCCCCTCGTTCTCACAGAACATATTCAGCTGTGCGGCCTTGAAAGATTTGGTCTGCATAGCTTACTTGCAAGACACGTTTGGTCTCTGCCACTGCATGCTCTCCTTTTATGGGCTGCATGCTGGCGGGTGTTGTAACTATAAGTGTAAGTGTAACTGGAACTGCAACTAGAAGGCTTATCTCACTTGAAGTTCATAAAAAACCACTCAGGTATGGCTTGTAGGGTAGTGCAGAAGGTAAAGGATAGCCCGCTTGACGAGATGCCTACACTGAAATGGTTTTGTTCATTGCAAGGCATTTTGCTCACGAAAAAATTAAGCGATAGCATATTTATGGGAGGGAGCATGTAGGAAGAGTGCAGGCAAATAGAGCACTTAGTGTTTTCTTGATAAGCATAGGACGTGGAGAGAGCCTAAAAATGTAGCGCATATCTTGTGTCACATGTACCGTATCATAGGGCCATGCTCTGATGGCGACAACCACTTTTGTAATTTTCTATCCTCAGCATCCAACAGATTCCGAATATATTAAAATGTACGGCCTTGTCATGGACAGCATCAGAGGTTGAAGTGCGGCCTCCAGGAGTCTTAAAAATCTAAAAGCCGAAGAAAACAAGGGAAACTGAAAAAGCCAGATCTAGTTACAACATGTGCAGCCGTCTATATCGCTTGCCGATGCTTGGTTTACAGTTCATCCCAAAACCAGCCTCCACTAACTGCTTCTACCAAAACTGAGCCGAAAAAAAGGTATCAAAAGTCTCAGGCTCTGCCTTGAAGAACCTCCTGTTCCGCCTGCTTCTCTCGTAAATACAATTTACCTTTTCCGTTTTGAAGCAGAGAAGTTATGCTCCCAAGAATGCGAGGGCAGGTGGACGGTATTGGCACAATGCAGGGGAAACTCCGTCCTGCAGACAGGTCCACCCTTCAGCATGGAGGCACCATCCAGACTCTGCTCTGTCGAATAGCGGAAAATGCTCTACAATATTAAATAATAGTATTACAACCTGAACTGCAAAGCCATAAAAACATGCAAATTTTGAGCTGCTCCGAAAAACTGAACGGGCTGCCAAAGAAATTTTACCTTGAAGTCAGACCTTTTTGCTGTCGCGTTTACTCTAGCAGTGAAAGAGCACCTGCATCCATTGGGGCATCATCGGGTCAAAAGGCTGCAACTCTCGGAGAGCATCACAGAGAAGGTGACAAGGTCCATGACAAGGTGAGGATTATTGTTGTACAGCAGCAGGTACAAAATGAAGCATGTATTTGAGAAAAGCGCTTGCCCTGCTAAGGGATAAAGCGGAGATGACCTGGCAGTGATGTTGCAGGTGTTTAAGAGGCGCTGACGTGCCGCTTTAGCCGAGCCTGCAAGGCTGGTGTTAGCCCACGCGGGTCGGGCTGCTATCACGCGAGACGAAGTACGCTTTTCAACAACTCCTGCAACGCGTCAACTAAGACCGTCTCAGCATCCTGATGGACTTGAAGGAGAGGTGCATAACTGTAATCCAGAAACACGAATTAGGAAATAGAAAGAGTATGCCGTTTGCATCATTTGACTACCCAAAACTCCCTGCAAACGGCTGCGACTTAATCCCAAAACATACCTGGTAAGCAGGCTGTAGCCCCTACAGGGAGCACACCACAATCTGCTATCATCACATCCTGGACACAAGCAAAAGAGCAGCCACCGCTCGTCCCTTTAGAAGGGGAGATATGAAGTGGAAGCGGAGCGGGTGAACTCTGCGCTCCAAATTTCCCTGCAGAACTCCCAACAGCAGCTTCAGGGAAGGCTCGTTTGAATCCATAAGCATTCCCGTACCTGTGAAGTTTCTCCACTCCGACTACCTAAAGTTTCAATCGCCTTCACTACGCCAAACCCTTCAACAACCTGCCCAAACACCACATGGCGGCCATCAAGCCTGCCCACCTCAACATGCATTAGTTAAGGGATTCTGTCTTGGCAACAATAAGTTAATAAAATGAGCCAGACAGAATGAATGAAGTACTTCTGAGATAATGTATTCATGGATGCAGCCATAATCCAGAAGTCAATGGCAATAAAATAAGAATAATGGAGTCAGCTTCTGATTTAAAAATAACTTAAGAACCACTTTGGAATGATAAGAACTAGGCAGGCATAGCTTACCAGGGGGTTGCTGCTACGCAGAGAAAAAACTGAGAGCCATTGCTGTTGGGGCCGCTATTGGCCATCGACAAAATGCCTGCATATTTCACAAGCGCTTCTTCTAAGTAAGTCTTAAGCAAGGGCCATTAACTAGCCTTGCCTATAGCCTTCCTAACTGTATTTTCCTTCAAAACATGCAAACATAGAAATAGAGTTGAAGTACTCGTTGAGTCCCTTCAAGAAGGCAGGTTCCAAGGCAGGTTCCTCACCAGGCCCAAAGTGCCCAAGGACAAAGGTTTCGTCCGGAAACTTGGCTCCATAGATGGAGTACCCTCCAGTGCCATTGTCATTGGTGAAATCCCCTCCTGCTCAGAAGCACAAAAGAAGGAAATCAGCTAAGGCTTCTTGCATTGCTTTTGGAACCGATCTGCGTATCCTAAAGGTGATCACCAAACTTAAAAGGTAAGAAAATCGAAGTCCATCGATAGAATTGAGTGAGTAACGTACCTTGTGCCATAAAGCCAGGAATGATTCGATGAAATCGAGAATTTTTGTATCCTTCTCCAGCAGGCGCTTGGCAGAGCTGGAGAAAATTCTCAGCAGTTTTGGGAGCTACGTCTTTTTTCAACTACAGACAAATCAACATAGAAATACGGATAATAAGACAAAGAAAATTCCAATAAATTAGAGAACTTCTGATTCCCATTCACCCAAGCATAAAAAACATGAAGAATAAAGCATACACTCATTTGTGGATCCTGAGGTTCACGAAGTCATAGGATCAGGAGAAAGGAAGGAAGGAAGGATGTCCCTCCGACATATCACTGTCAAGCAAACCTTTTATAAACAAAATGCTCCAACCAATCCTTTCCTAGTGAAAAATATAACCTGTCCTACCACTTGACAACTGGCTCATCTTGCATTTTCTCAAATGCAGGAAATCTACCTGGTACTAATCTAAAAAAAATCATTTCAGACCAGAACCAGAATCAGAAACCATCGAAACATCTGATCCCATCGCACCTCGATCACCACTCGACCAACAGGAGTGCCGGCGCCATAGCGGCCGAGGCATATGTCAAAAAATACGAGCGGATTGTCGGCCTTAACAGGGCCAAGCGGCGGCTGGTAGCCTCCTCCCAGCGTAGCCGCCAAGGCTGCCACCTCTTCCGGCTTGCTCCCTCCTGCCCCCATGGCTTCCTCCTCCCCTCCTCTCCTCTCCTGCAAGACAAGCTCCTGCTGCACTGCACTGCAGGGGTGTGCTCGTAAGCCGGCACCTGATGGCTGCAGCTTGGGTCAACCAATCCGACGACGTCACGTGGAACACACTGACACGTGACGTTGTTTCAGAATGCCACGTAGCACGTCTGATATGACGTGGCAGAAGTCTATCCTCTTTGAAGCCGAAGGGAAGGGGGGCAACTTGGGCTCTCTCCATCGCTGTAGCGTCGTCCAATGGCGACTTGCCACGTTCTCAAAATTGCGTACGTGGCGAATCGTCATTGGAAGGTGCTCGACTTGAGCCCGCAAATCGAGAAAGCCCCCTTTTGGTGAGCGAAGGTGTTCCCTTCGCATGAGGGGGGGGGGACTGTGCTGCTTCTTTTTCTTTATAGTAGCGACCGCCATTGAACTGCGCAAAGAGTTAGAGAGTGAATTCATCGATTCCTCGATGTAAGAAAAATCAAGCAACAGCTGAATGTGTGTTAAATCATCATTGTAGAATTTATTGATAAATTGCAACGGTTACACCGACGAGGTTGCACTGACATTCTTGAGCTGAGCTTGAGCTGAGCAATTCATCTCTCCATGAGAGAATCTCATGTAAGATTGTTGCGCAGTGGCCTTGGAACAATCTTAGATGAGATATAATGCCTTATTCAGTTGGGAACCGCGCTGCCTAGCCTTCAGCGGGCTACAATACCAACCTCAGACAGCGAATAATACAAATAACGAGGCAGAATGAAATTGTACTACCACTCTCCTTTATCTTCCTCTGGCCTAGGTGCTGCAGGTCTTATTCAGTGCCCTTCAGTGCGCTTCCCCCTTCTTGTGCAGAAAGGAGCCGCCTACAAGAGCCATAGCAAACAAGTTAAAACCACGAACTGAATCACCCAATACAATTTGGAACCTCCAATCGTTGGAGTCCCAGCGTTAGGAGGTGGACCGGGCGTCTCGAGAATGAGTGAGCCCGCTGCGGGAGGGAGGTTGCCAGACAAACTGATGCCGCTTGCAGGAGGTGGAGTGCCAATAACAGCAGGCTTAGGTGGAGGAGGGCCGGCAAGTGGGGTGGAGTTCGCAGGTAGTATCGGCACCATGGGAGGCTGTGGAGGCGGGGAACTTTTGGGGGAAGGGGAAGGGAAAGAGGACGGCAGAGGAGGGGAAGGTGAAGGGGAAGGGGAAGGGAAAGGTGAATGCGAGGGGGAAGGGGAAGGGAAAGGGGACGGCGGAGGAGGGGAAGGTGAGGGGGAAGGGGTAGGGGAAGGGGAAGGTGAATGCGAAGGGGGAGGGGAAGGGAAAGGGGACGGCAGAGGAGGGGAAGGTGAGGGGGAAGGGGAAGGGGAAGGTGAATGCGAAGGGGTAGGGGAAGGGAAAGGGGACGGCAGAGGAGGGGAAGGTGAGGGGGAAGGGGAAGGGGAAGGGGAAGGGGAAGGTGAATGCGAAGGGGGAGGGGAAGGGAAAGGGGACGGCGGAGGAGAAGGGGGTGGGAAAGGGGACAGTGAAGGGAAAGGGGAAGGGGAACGGGGAGGGAAAGGTGGAGGGGGCGAAGGTGGGGGAAGGGAGGGGGAAGGCGCATACGTTATCGGGGGAGATGGCAGCGGTGTTGGCAGTGATGGCAAACTGCACAATAAACATAAGCAGAATGACAAATTGTACAAATTCATAGGGTTGTAAGCGGCAAAAATAGCTAGCCATACCAATGTCTATTTCCCGTCTTGTTGAATCCACTTCGAGGCTTAAGATGCTCCCCTGCTAAATGAAAAGGAGGATTAACAATCCTTGATGCAGACGTTGAAGCCACGTTACAGTTCACTAGAGTTTACTGCAACTGCTTTCAATGCTGGAAGGATGCGATGAGATATTCTGAAAGAGGGTTGAAAGCCACACCTGAATGATGGATACATAATAGATTTCAGATGCCACAATTTGTCTGAGTGGACCGATGACCAGTCATCCATCAGGATCCCCCCAGTGTCACCGGAATTGGGTCCCCATGTGAAGTATGTCCATACCAGCTGCTTTCTCCTGCCAGTCCCGAGCAGCAGATTAGCTGACATGAGTTATATACAAACGGGTTTGTTGAGGAAACCATGTCAATGCTCTATCAACTTGATTTTATCCAAAGAATTCCATGGAAGATGGTTCAAAGTCTTGGAATTGAACCATGACTGGGGGAAGCAAAGGACAAGGGGAACATGAGCACCTGATATAGTCGAGGAAGTTCCAAAACCAAAGTTTCTCTATTGTCTCATAGACTCCAGTGCTGGTAAAGTTGACTCGTGTCCCAAATTCTCCAACCCAAACAGGGGCAATGTCTTGGTCCTTCACGAAGCCATAAAGTGTGTCCCAGTGGGCCTCCAAGTTATTCGGAAAATCAGGCGCAGTCAGCCATGAATTATTCGCGACAAGTGGTCCGTAGTCGTGTACGGTGTAAACCAGCTTATTGGGAACCTAAATCAAAGATAAAGAACACCATGTCATCCAAATATAAGAAATGAACATGCCCTGCAACTCTCTCTCTCTCTCGCTCTATCTCTGTCTCTATATATATCTATATCTCTCGCTTTCTTTGTCCCTCTCTGTCCCTCTCTCTCTCTGTCTATCTCTCTCTCTGTCTCTCTGTCTCTCTTTGTCCCTCTCTCTCTCTCTTTGCGAGGAGATTCCACTATATACAGCTCAGGCCTGTGTCAACTCTCCATTTTGCTGTGGTTATTAGTTAGGCAGTAAGTGGGGAGGGTGTGACGTGGAGACCTTACAGTGAGCTCCAGTGGGTAGGTTATCAGGGGAATGAGGTTTCCTCCCCAATTGCCGTCATACCACATGCCTTCTACGCAGATAAGCCAGTCGGGCATGATTTCCTGGATGGCATCTGCAGCTCTAAACATCCAGTGTATTCCCACACAGTGAAGAACTTAGTCCAACTTTCCTCACGTATTCAACTGCACCAACATCAGCAAGCATTCACTTGCAATTTACTTCCTTACAGCTACACTTTGCTCGAGGACAAAGCCTCAGAAAAATTAGCCACGTCAATCTCTGCCCCTTTTCCTCACCCCGGCCGCCCTCCCCCACTGCTTTTCCCTCTTACTCTCCATTCACCGTTTCTTGCATTCTCCATCATTATCCCCTCACGTTCAGAGGGTCACTCAACCATCTGATTCATCTGGCTTATGTTCCCTTCATTCCTCTCTCCACTTTTTCCCCACCAGTTTTCTTTCTAGTTCCCTTGTTCTCCCCCTTCCCAATCGTCCCTGTTATCCTCCCCCCCTCTTTTGGCTTCTCATCGCTTCCCCTCATCCCTCTTCTGCCTTTCACTCTTTCACCCGCCCTGCCTTCACACTTTCCCCCTGCCCCGTTGTCCCTCTTACCCCTTCCATCTTTCCCTTCCCTACCTACCCTAATGTCCGTGTATCTTCCATTTTCATCCTCCCTTGTCTCCCTTGGGTCTTCCTCCTTTCCTTATTTTTTTCCTTTGTACTCCTCCATTTCCATTCTCGTCTCCCGTTCCTCTCCTTCTCCTTCGCCCTTTCTTTCTCCTTCTCCCTCCCCCATCTTTTCTCGTTCTCCCTCTCCCCTTCTCCTTGTTCATTTGTTCTCCCTTGGCAAAGACTGTGTTGTACCTCTTAGAAGCCCATCGCCAGTTGTTGTCGTTTGTGCTCGTATCCCAATACGGAGCATCAACTCCGGGACCATTGTGAGGCTCGTTGAACAAGTCGACCTGAATCACATGGAACTATTACTGGCCACTGCTCTTAACCATACCTGCTACTTTTCGCTTCACGTAAAAATAAAGCACCGAAGCATGAAAAATGAAAGAGAATCGTCGGAAGTGAATATTTGAATTTTAACAGTGGTATCGTGACTCCTCTGCCTTTTCTCCGAACGACAGCACCTCAAGAGCTGCTCCCAACGATTGCTTCAAGGAGGTATGAGCTGCAAGCGAGGTTGATAGCAAGCCTTAAGGCATGTTAACTCACCCCAACAACAGCCGGGTAGTCTTTAAGGGCGTACGTGACGTTCCTCCAGGTGTCGATCCAAAATGATGTTGGGAACGTCTCATTGTACCAAAGGCCTCGCTCTGGCAATGGATTTTTGGGATTTGTTTTGTCAAGGCGGTGATAATCCAGAATCACTCTAATGCCTCTCTTTCCAGCAGCATCTACGATCGTTTGCATCACTTCAATGGATGTCAGGTTCTGCAAAAAAAAATCCATTCCCTCGGCAAAATATCAAGCAATATACAGGGCGGCGACCTCGAACATGAATTCTTCCTCAAGTATGTTGTTATCTTGGCTGCCAAGTTTAATGCTCCCGGTTGTAATAATAAAGGGCCGGGTGGAGAAAAAGTGATGTTTTTCTCCCTCTCGTCCCGCCACTCTCTTTCCATGAATTGAAACACGTGATTCGGACCCATGCTGGAGTATGCCTTTCAGTAAGACGCAGGACATAATCATTGAGATGAGGCAAGCTTAAGCCAATGACAATGCAAACCTTACCACCAAGTCCGGATTTGTATACGTATTGATGCCAGTGGGAATGACGTTTGGTTGAACGCAGGTCCCAGCGAATGCGAGTCGGATGAGGTTGAATTGCAGCTCCACCATCTGATCAAGGTAGGATTGGTAGTTCCGCTCGCCCCATATTCCGTCCACAACACAGTTACTGCCCTCAAATCCGTTCCAGTTCACGCCCGAAAAGTACACCTGACAGAAGAAAACAACGTATAGATTAGGAGTATGTACCACAAACGTTAAATTTGTACATATTGCCTGCAGCATACAAGGCGTATGAGCACTGCTATGCACACATTGCATACATGCAGGAATGGATCCGCGCATAGATAGATGCACATTTGAAAGAAAATGCTACTTTTTGACGTGCATTGGAAGCATAAATAAGCGGCAAGTCAGCCCCCTTGTGACAGACCTTGTTCCCTTCAGAGTCCACGATATTGCTGCCGTCTGTGCTCCAATAGCCGGATCCTGCCTCAAGCCGCCTCCTCGGGAGCTTCAAGTCGGAGAAACCATCAGTTGATACTTCATAGGAGAACGCCAAATTCAGCATGGAGATGACAGTCAAAAGCCGTACAACCTGCAAACGTCCAGTTACCAGGCATATCCTATTAACATAAAAGGTTTTAAACTGTCTCTTTACTTGAAAGTTACTTGGATCCGTGCAGGGAAACAGCAGCCTCCAGCTGCATCCTGACTGCATTCAGAACTCCATCAAAACGATAAAGGTTCAGCTCGATCGTTGAAAGTCCACAGATATCAGACACTTGAAGAATAAGCGGAGCAATGCAGCTAGCATACACGAGCACCTGATAGATCTCATAAACTATGTCACCAACACCAACACATAATTAAGCCTAATCCCTGAGCTCGCCCAGCTCTCCTGCAACTGCATTTCCTAGACCTTCCCGGTGCCAAGCGAATCTCCGTGCCTCCCTACCTTTGCAAGATCCTTCCTGCATCCCCTCCATGGATCCAAGTTACCACACTCTGCCATTGAAGCAGACGTCCCAGCCGCCTCCTTCCCTCTCCTTCTCTCCGCCATGGACAAGAGCTCACTTTCAGGAGAGCTGCAGCTGCAGTCCCTCTTGCAACCGCTGACAGGCCTCCTCTCCGTCGCGAACAGGAGTCAAACATCGACAAATGTGAATGCACCACGTGTACACGTTGTACACGTGGCGCATGATCATTGGCTATTGACTTGACTCTCTGCTGCAAATCGGAAGGCCTCGTGGATACGACAATTCGCATCTCGGTCCCTTTCGTACGTCGCCAGCGGTACGGACGATCTGCAAAGTGACCATACGGCGGGGCGGCAGGTACGGCAGGCACTGCAGAAAGTCACTTCTAGAATATCGGACGGCTGAGATTATTCAAAAGCTTGGCCCGCACATGTAATCGACGGCGCACATCTGCCGACAGGAGGGGCGCCTGGCGCCTACCGAGGCGTTTTGATTGGTCGCCCGCGCGGATACTAAATGAAACCGCGGTGCTCCAGGTTGGGGAAACCACGAGTGGTTTGGTTCGATGACGCTGACGTATTTAACGTCAGCAAGTTGCCAACCGCTCTTCCGGATGGCGTCACACATTGGCGGCCTTTTGCTTGCTTGCTCAGACGCCAAACGCGCGCGAGAGCAGCCATGGAGCAGCTGGGTGGCTAGCTGGGGGTGGGGGGAGGGGGGCATACGCGGGGGTGGGCGCGATGGAGGGGAGGTGGAGGGAGAGGGTTTCCGGGCGGCGCTATCTTTTCCCGACTTCTCTGCAAGAAGCTCTTGCAGAGCTGGAGAGGATAAAGAAGGCCAGGGCGGACGGGACGTATGTGCGGACGCCAAAGACCGTGGGGCCGCCGGACGCACTGGCGGTGGAGACCTACGAGATACTGGTCCATGTGGACACAGGGGCAGTCGCCGAGATGGCTCTACTCGGTATGATCCCCCGGTGGGTGGCCGTGCATCGTATAGCGGGCGACCCACCCCACAATGAGCAGTTCTTCGAGTGGTTCGCCAACAACAATGCGAAACTGGTGGAGGCTGCGGCATATATGGCGGATGTAAAAGCGAAGATGAAGTCCATCGGGCTTGGGCAGATTCTCGGGCTGTCCGGGGAGGCGATCCGGTACGTGGACGCTGCCTACTTGGCATGGAAGGAGACGCGGAGGTGGTATGCCAAGGTGGAGCTTAGGTTGGTGGAGGAGCACCGGGAAAAGATGAGGGAGCTGCAGGAGGATCGGAAGCAGCTGACCGATCAATTCGGTGTCCTATCGGGGGTGTTGGCCGAAATGTCGACACCATTGAGGGATATACCTGGGGCGGACGCGGCATATGTTGAATATGAGGAGTCCGTCCGTGCCTTGTCCGATAGGGGGGCGGCTAGGAAGCTGAGGGATAAGCGCCTCAAGGCGTTGAGGATAGAACGGGCGAAGGCGAGATTGCCGTCGCTCATGGATTTGCGGAAGGAGGCGGCGGGGTGGGGCCAAGGTCCGCGCGGGGCTAATATCTACCCGGCGGCCATGGCGGAGCAGGCCCGGTTGCGGGTCTTAGCGGAAGTGGGGCCACCAGCTCCATTTTACCGTGAGGATCCGCAGGGGGAGAGGGGGATAGCGAAGCCAGCGTCGTATTATAGGGCGCGGTTAGCCTATCCCGTCCCTCTGAGGCCGAGTCCGTCTCCTGGCGGAGGCGATCGCCAAACTGAGGGCGAGTCGTCCCTGGGAGTACCTGTTGGGCCCTGAAACCCCAGAGCCATTGGATGAGGTGATGGCGGGCTCGATGGAAGGGGAGGGAGTGTAGGGAGGCACTTTGGAATGCTTGTACAAAAGAATGTTGACTTAACATCACCAATACGATAGAACATGTGAGCGAAGTTTCGTCGTTGGGCTTTTACACGAGTTGACGTTACCCTGCAAACGCGCTGCAGATGGATCCATCTCGGAAGTTCAAAGCTTGAATCAGACATGGTTTGACATGTGGATGCTGAACTTGAAAGCAGGGTCAATGCATGAGAAGGAGGTTTGATGAGTTGAGCTGACTCCAGAAAGTCGGACTTGGAATTGCATTTTAAGAGTTGAACATTTGAAACTTTTATTTCGGGCCGCATACCTGGAGTCCACCATTTCGTTAACCCAGTTTTGGAAACTCTATCGACAAGCTTCCACAGATCGGACCATTAGACAAACCAGTCGACTGGTTGGCAACCAGTGGTTGCGGACCGAAACAACCATTCGACTGGTTTGGAACCAGTGGATGCCACTGGTTGGCAACCATTCGACTGGTTGCCAACCAGTGCCGCCGGATCGAAACAACCATTCGACTGGTTGCCAACCAGTGGCATCCACTGGTTCCAAACCATTCGACTGGTTGCCAACCAGTGGTTGCGGACCGAAACAACCATTCGACTGGTTGCGAACCAGTGGCGCAGGACTGAAACAACCATTCGACTGGTTCGGAACCAGTGATCCAATGGTTGGCAACCATTGGATCATTGGTTCGACGACGCGACCTATAGTCACTCGCCACGTGGCCAAAGGCTAGTTCTGCGTGTTCCCACTAGACTAAGACTGTCGGTCGGTCCACATCCGGACCGAATCTCCTAAGGACCTTTGACAACGGCTAAGGACCGTACGGTGTACAGTTCGGGGCTATACCCCTACAGTCAACAGTCCTCATATTTTCCACCTTGTACAGTGCGTCCCCAAGAAATTCGCCCCGATTTTGCCGAAACCACCTTTTTGTACGGTAAGTCTGTGTTAGCCGTAGTACCCGTACTATCCGTACCCTTAAAACCCTAAAATCCTAGAAACCCTAAAAACCGTACTAGCCGTACTAGCCGTACTAGCCGTACTTGCTGTACTAGCCGTTACGGACTTCAGCAAAACTCACCGAATCTTCCCGCACGTGCCGCCGTAAGAGGCGCTCGCTCGTCTTTCCTCCTTCTTGGCTCCGATACGACACGATACTGAACGACACGGTGCGATACGGTACAATATGGTACGGTACGATACGTACGAACCAACATGAACTCTAACATGAACTCTAACAATACCGCCCGTCTATTGGTAACACGAACCATCTATTTGCAAAAATCAATATTTTCGCCTCATATTTGCCAAAACCATGGCGAAAATATGAGGACTGTTGACTGTATTGTACACATAATTTTGGTGGGTTGCCAACCGTTGACAACTAGTGATTTAATGGTTGCCAACCATTTGATTTAATGGATATAACCATTCGACTGGTTGCCAACCAGTGCCGCCGGATCGAAACAACCATTCGACTGGTTGCCAACCAGTGGATGCCACTGGTTCACAACCAGTGGTTGCGGATCGAAACAACCATTCGACTGGTTGGCAACCAGTAGACGTCCAACCATTGCCATCCAATGGTTGTCCAATGGTTGCCGATCCAATGGTCCGACCTGTGCAAGCTTCAACCAGCTTCCACTTGTTTGGCCCGTGGGCAAAAGTTCATTGACACTTGAAAATGGAAAGAAAATATTAGTTTTTTTCCCTTCTTTTTCCCACAGCAATTGAGCACAAGCCCAGTGGCTACAGCCGCTACAGCCAGTAGGAGATGCTGCTACAAAATCAAGAGGCCAAATGATATATTACCCTCCCGGCATGTACAGTGGAAAGAATAAAACACTACAAATTTCAATAAATTAACATATCTAAGACGGAAAAAACCTCTACTCTAAATAACTAAATCTTGATCATAAAGATATCAAATCGTGCTTATTATCAGAGCCAACCCTAAACCGACCCCTCTATCGCCTGCATACCCTCCCTCCTCCTCCTCCCCCCCCCCCCCTCCCTCCATTTCCAGCCTCACCATACAAACCGACCATCAGTCTGCATGCAAAAACTCGTCTCCATCCCCTCCCTCTCTCCCTCAACTCCACCCTAATACTCCTCAAAACTCTCTGCGGGCTGCAACTCGTCACTACCGACCAGCCTTCCTGAAAAGTTTCCAGACACAGCGCTGTGCCCCGACCTGAAAGACTCATCGTCATGAAGACGCGAGGAAGGGAGAGGTCGAATTGGCATGTCAAGATGGCGGTTGATCGCTTCCGCTATGACCTTAGGGTGCGTGAGATGAGGGAGGTGGCCCGCAACGGGGATCATTTCCACGCATGCATTGGGGAGGTGGTCGAGCATGTACTGAACGGGCTCCCACGGGACGGCGGCATCTCTTGCTGTTTGCAGGAGGTGGACCTGTTTGGAGACTTGCGGGATGATGTAGCGCATGTCGCATGTGAAGATGGTTTTGAGAGTGCTGAAGGCGATGTCAGGGCGGATGAGGAAGAGGGAGCGGCAGAACTCGCGAACGGCAACGGAGTCCACGTCTTCGCCCACCACCATGGGAGCAAAGCCTGAGGCCCAGGCCTGCACGGGAGGGGGGGGGAGG
>CM074810.1:1296763-1381763 GCA_037447605.1 Zygnema circumcarinatum
GGGAGGGAAGAAGAGGGGACACGAAGGGGAGGGAGGGGGAGGGGGCGGAGGGGAAGGGAAGGGAGTGAAGAAGAGAGAGAAGGACGAGTGCGATACAAGGGGTAGGAAGAGAGAAAGAAGGAGAGGGAAAGAGAAGGGACAGAGACAGAGGTGACGGGAGAGAGAGAGGGAGAGGGAGAACAAGTGGAAGAGAAAGAATGGAAGGAGAAGAGAAGGGGAGGGTGGCGGAAGAGGGACAAAAAGGGTAGAGGAAGTGGTGCGTAAAGATGGCGAAAAGTATGAGCAAGAGACAGAAGATGGCAGATGGAGAGTGACGCAACACACGCAATAAGGAAAACGAAGGGAGAGTGAAATAACCACAACGGAACGAGGGAAAGCATGAAACGATAAAACTGAAAAGAGAGCATTAGCCGCTTCAATGATAATAGAAAGAGAAAGAGAGGGTCGGGACAACTCGCTGTGTAGATCACCTTATAGTTATCCTGCATGGCTGCAAAAACCTGATCGAGCATCTCCAGAGTGAAGCCTCCCTTGTACCCCGGAGTGTCCAAATACCTGCCACACCCCATCGCCCACTTCACTTATCCACTCCGCCCTGCAAGACCCGCGGCATCTGTGCATATCTCTATATAGAACACAATTCAGTTCAGTTCACTTCAGTTCAGTTCAATTCAGTCCAATTCAGTTCAGTTCAATTCAGTTCAGTTCAGTTCAGTACTGGAACACCTGAACTGCAAAGCAGCAAGCACGCACTGCCAATAAGAGCACAGCCTTCTCCCCCCGTCACCTCGGAGAGGCACCAATCAGAATCATGCGTTTGAAGACCTCCGGCCGCTCTGTGGACGCAATCACTCCCACCATGCCAGAAACCGAGTGCCCAATGTACGTCATTTCCTGCAGAACCGGAAAGCAAGCTCTGTAAGAAAGCAAAAACAAAGAAAATAAAGAAGTAGAGAACAGTAATAGCTTCGCCAGTTTGAGTTGCAAGGGAGGGAAATCGAGGGAGCTTCACACCTCTACTTCGAGCTCGTCCAGCACTTCAAGCAGGTCGTCTGCGTAGCCATGGAGGGTGCTGTAACGCTGGAAGTCGAAGCCCTCCGCATTCGTACTGCACTCAAAAAGTAACCCAAAAACATAAGAGCGCTGAACCTACCAAAGAAAGAAAAAAAAAAAAGCAGAACTTTCCAACGAGATAAACGAATGGGAAGCTTTACTCTCTCACCTGTAGGCTCCCATGAGGTCCCACAGAATGACTCTGTACTTGTTCACAAGGTCCATGTCTTCCAAGACATTTCCCCATATCTGTTGGTTGGTTCCGAACCCGTGGGAGAAGAAAAGAAGCTCCGGCCCCTCTCCCATGGCTATTACGTTATGTCTGGCGAGAGCGGAGCCAGGGGGAGCGTCAAGTTTCAAGGGCTTCGGAGCCTTCACGGAGGTTTCCATGCTTACGGCCCTGCACGCAATGGTAGTAAAACTCATTCAGTGATCGAATAACGAGACTGTGTGAGAAATCTGAAATCAGAAATCTGTTTCCTCTGAAATCTTTACTGCGTAACAAGACCAGGATGGAGACTCGAGGATTCTTACGTGGTTGGAACAGGCAAAGGCGTACGAGTAGTCTCCGGAAGCTCCGCGAGCTTATCCTTCAATTCATCTATGGTGCTCTCCTCTACCTTCACCTCCTTCGCTACCTTCACAACGGCCGGCTTCTCACTCTCCGCACCATTAAGCTCCACCTTCTCAACGCCCTCCTTCTCTCCAAGCACTACTTCCTCTCCCTTCTTCACCTCCCCAGCCTCGCTGTCAGCGACCTTCGCCACATCTCCTGCAAGCACTCCCTCTCCCTCCTTCCCCTCTCCCTCCCCGTCTCCCTCACTCTTCTTCCCCTCAGCCTTCCCCAGCACCAGGCGCCGTGAAGCAGTGTATGTCTTAGAGGAGGCGGAGCGGATGAGCTGCACCGCAACGCTTATCCTCCCCTTCTTCTCTTCTTCGCCCCCCTCCTGCACCTCCCCTTCCTCCTTCACCTTTCCACCAACCTCAGCCAAATCCCCTGCAACCACCCCCTCCTTCCCCTCTCCCTCTCCCTCCCCCTTCCCCTTCCCCAGCACCAGCCGCCTTGAAACAATATAGAATCTAGACGACGCAATGCGGATGAGCTTCGCCGCGCTGACCCTCCTCCCCTTCCCCTCCCCCTCCGCCACCACCGCTCCCTCCCTCTCCTCCCCCCGCTCCGCGCTCACGCACCCTCCCATCGTCTCTCTCCCTCCCCTCTCTCCCTCTCCTCTCTCCCGCCCTCTCCCTCCCCCCTCCGCCGGATCTCCCCAATCCGCCCCCGCCCGTCGCCCCGTACAAGCGCCCCCCCGCGGATGAGCCCCGCCGCGTGGGTCGCCGTACTTATACACGTGGCGCCCGCCCGCTGGCCCCGCGATTCGCGGCCGAGCCGTACGGGGCGGCGGAGGGCCGCGCGCGCCGTAAATTGGGGGCGGCGGCAGCGCGGTCCCGCCGGGAGCGGCGGACGCGGGGAGGGCGCCACGTGGCCTCCAGGGGGGGACGCATTGAAGGAGAGGGATCCCTGGGCGGCAGAGGCCGTTGGGAGCGGGCTTGGCCCTTATATGGGATTCGGCCAATGGTTTGGGCGTCACGTGGAAAATGGATGACGTGGAGAGTGGTAATTGGAGGATGATTTGTCCGGACTTGGGATTTTTAGGTCTTCGGGGGATTCGTGGAACGATTTTAGATTTGTCGCGACGTGAGAGTCGCACGTCGGGGACGCTTCAAGGGGAAAATGCGGGACCGGGGGGCGACGGGAGGATGTTTTGGGCTGCCCGTTGTCGGTGGGCTACCCGGGCAGGTGGCAAAAAAATGTACTTTTTGAGACAGGTCACAGGGCTGCGAACTGTTCGGGATGCCGCCCGGTCCAAAAGATGCCTCGGATGCTGCCCGCCCACCCGGGACCGCGGATAAGTTCTAGATCTGCCCGTCTTTATCCGGAAGCTGCCCGCCTGACCGTACGGTGCCGTTTGTCATTTTCTGGATTTTCAGAGGCAGATGCGGGCGAATCTGAGCTCAAAGTGAAAAGTGGGAAACAAAATAACGGAACGCTACGTGGTGCATAGAAAACGACGTGCGCATAAGGGGACACGTGGCAGCATGTGGAACACGCAAGTGCAAACTGGCGTGCCGTTAGTGTACGGCTAGACTCCAACGTTCATCCGAATGACGACAGGATGACGTTGTCTGTCATGAATGATGATGTCATCATGGCCGTGACCATGCATGGCCATGCATGGCTACGGAGACAGGGCCTGGAAGGAACTGGGACTGTACGGACAAGTCTGCGAGCCAGGGCGAGTTCGTGGTTTCCAGGAGGTTGCAAACCGCTTTAGGGTTTTTAGGGCAGCTAGAACTGAACTGCGGATATAGGACGGCAGAAACTTCGCTAAAAAGTTGTTGGCTATCCGCTAGAGCCCATTGTTGCTGCCAAGCCTGCACCATGGCTTGTCAATGCGGAAAAAGCTTGACAAAAGGGAGGTCAAGACCAGGATCTATTTCCCGCATTATAAGCTGCGACAACGCAGTAAAGAGGAAGTGTTGTGGCATTGATCTCACGATGGGCGATGATGCCATCAAATGTACATGGTCAAAATCATCAGGGGAGACCACGAGGAACTGGTCGGAAAGGATCTAAGGACAAAAGTAAAAAGCTATGAGCGGAAAGCTACGCCTAGGCACAACAACGCTGCCATAGAAGTCAGTAAGGAGTAAAGAGTATTACAACTTTTGAAACAAAACCTCCATGCAAAACCCATAGGAATTTTTTAAGAGTGATATTCGAAGTTGTCAGGGGAACAACGAGGTTAACATCGAGGTTCAGGTTTGTAGGAAGCACACGAAGTATCAGGGGACTTCAGACTTTGCTTCGCGTTCTGGAATGCGAATTTGCTTGCTTGCCAAATCCGTAGTAAGCACTACGGATTGACATTACAGTACGGTAGGGCGTGTCAAACTTGACAAAATCAAACAGAAAATGCTCATCAGTAATACTGAATTCACTTTACGGAAAACTCCTTTGGCAGGTAGATCACGATGTCCCAAAAGTACCCGTCTTGCAAGAAAACTTTCAGTCATCTCAACCCATCAACCCACTGCCCTACATTTTATCGGGTGCGCGGGCAGCCATTCCAAGCGAACAAAAGGGCTGCAAGGAACGGAACCCTAAAAATGGCTCGATTTTGCATTGCAGCGAACTGGACAGTCCTGACGCCTTGTAAGAAAAGAACGACGAGAAAAAAGGATCCCTTTCTTAACTCTCAACGTTGCATCCTCCTGTCAAGATCAGTATAACACACGCACAATAACCATGACCAGCCCCCCCTCTCTCTCGAGGGAGCACACCCTGGACAATTTCGGGCACATTGGATGAGACGACATGGCCGTATACATGCATTCTGTTTAAGGCTCCGTAACGGCGAAACAACTCCAACATTCTCTCATTCATCTTGACATAGGTCTCCCCAGTTCCCCCCTTCCCAACGGCCGGTTCAAATGTACAGCAGCTAATTCAATGCAATTTTCGTCCATATTAGGCACTAAAAAGAAGTGCTTGCCTTAAGACTTGGGTTGCCTTTGCCTACATAACATGCACCCCCCACTGTCGTTCAGTGTAAGGAAAGGTTTTGTAAAGGAGAGAAAGGGAAAAAAGACATGTATACTTTTCTACAACAAACCAAACTGCTGCCTCTAAGGCAAAGGAGATGAGAAACCTCTCCATCGAAATTGGACAGTGCATATGTAAGGCTGTCCCTTTCTGTGGGAGGGACTCTTCTTATATAGCACAACAACTCTCTGTTCCCATTCATCTCCAAATAGCGTTGTCCGCGTGAAATGTAAGGCATATGGACCGAATTACTCCAGACTTGAATGAGCAAACTCTGCCCCGCTGAAGAGAGTGGCAGGGTGTGGAAAGAGAGAGCATTCGGCCCACATATAAAAAGTCGCAAAATGTATACCTCAGGGCTCTGCTGCGATCTCCCACCTGAATCCCTCGACCTCCTTACGGCCTCAGCTTCCAGTCCTGACTGTAGTTCATGAAACTCCTTATAAGCTCTCCTTAGCCGTCATCTCCATCAATCGGAGGCCGCGGTTGCCTTGCAGGAGGAGCCACCACCGGAACTTGACTGTCACCGGGAAAGAGGGCCTCAATGATCCCCGGGGTCTTAAGGATACGCCTTCCAGACATCCTCGGATAAACATCTTCCAAAAAGTAATATGCATGGCCAACAACCATACCCTGCAACAGAGTCACGATGGTCAGCGTTTCTTCAAAGATAGTGAACTGTACTCTGTGCAAGTAGAAGGAGACCACCAATGCAGAACATGTCATGTCTTTTGCAATGATGATGATGGTGAAGACATACCAGCAAGTCGACAATCCACGTGCTATTAAGAATCATGGAGAACCCAAAGAGCACCTGCAACATGAAACGTGGAACAGAAGTCTCCTTATTATCTATGCCTTTCCATAAACCGACTACGTTATCGAGCAAGCACGTTCGTACTGAACCATGATATAAAGAGCAGAGACTCAATACAGAAGCCCCTTGGATCCTAGATGACCTGTGAAGAGATAGCAAATAAATTGACCTCTCTCAAAACCTGCACGCAATCAAAACCAGTGATTAATGGAGCCGCTGATGAAGTAGGATGACTCACCCAGGGTAAGTAAGGGGCAGTAAAGCTAAAGAGGCCAAGGAAACTCATTTGAACATTGGGATTCCGACGTCCCCAAACGTACACCTGCACAGGAATACACTTCACTCTCGGTCAATACTGCTTGGCTGACACCCAAAGTGCTTCAAGTTCAGAAGACAAGAATATTTTGTTTGCTATCATGAAGAAAAATAGCTCAAATGCCACAGCAACAATTTTTCTTGGAAAAATACATTTCAAGCACTACAGCCGCTGCGAGGTTGCTCAGACATTTGAGATCAGCACCATGGACGGCAAGGTGGACAACATGATCTACTGCAACTCTCAGTCCATACAAAAGAGCTGTCGAAGGGTGGTGCTAACCAAATTAGAAAAATAGATAGCAAGGCCAAATAGCATAAAAGTACTGGTCCAGTAGTGATCAGCTGAACAGACGTTAGAAACCACCACAAGTGAGCACGGACCACGAACATTTATCCAGGAGACACAATGCAGTCAGATTCTGAGATAGACCACACTTCCTCTGTGTGAACAGAAAGGATGGAAGAGCCAAAGCACAATAACTGGGGAATCCAAACAAGCGCAGAAACTGCTTTCAGATGCTCTATGCGACTGGCCGCTGAAGCACTAAACCGGCCAGTTACAAAGCCGGCGTGAAAAAACTGTCTGAGGGTCCCAGTCAGCACTCCTTAGTTTTACACAGCTCCCCAACTGCCCGTAAAGCCATGCACGAATAAGAAGTCTGTAGCTCAAATTTAAGGGCGTTGAAAGACTTCGCGAACCGAATTATCATCGTGAGAACAAAAGAGAAAACTAGTATCACAGTAAGAATAAATCTGCAGGAATTACTAATCCTGATAAAAGTGCCATCATCATCAGAAACACTTTGAAGAGTCTCAAGCACTCTACAACTGGCACATGCGTCAGTGAAGTCTGCAAAAAGTCTCCAGGTTTCAGATTCTTGATAGGACTATGTTTGCTTCCAGCTGCTTCTATGACTACAAACTAGCACTTGAAAAGCTCAATGACAGTATGCACATACAAAGCTGAGCTCGTACAAATTGGCACGCTGATTTCTCTCTGCATCTTGGCTACGGTTAGATTGCTCGTCGATACGAATCACACAAATGCTATCTGCTAGGTTCGTAAAGTACAAATACTTGATGCACAAACAGTACTGAAGTTAGTGAACGGACCTGATTTGCCCACCAGATGTATGCCTTGGCACAGAACAAGATACACTCCTGTCTGAACCAAATTTTGTGTGACAGGCGAAAGAATGTAATTTGCAAAAAATCAGAGGTACAACCATTAAAAGGCTGGGAGCATACCATCATAAAGGTGAGCGACGAGCCCAAAAACTGTATATTCACAAAAGGAGCCACCAGCGTAAGAAGAGAGCCGCCAAAGACGAGCATGTAGAAGAAATCAGCAGTTCGCCCACGGAATGAAGTCTCCTCCAACAATTTGCAATACCGAGATAAGAAGAACATATGAAATAGAAAATCGATACCTGCAACAAAAGCATCCTCTTGTTTTAAAGAAGCGCAAACAGCTGCAATTTGGTGGTGTCTTGTCAGAGCACCACCTTGTCTTCATTGTCAGGGACTAACTTGGTGGAGATCCTAAAACAAACCTCACTCTGATAGCACTGTACAGAAAAAGCAACTCAGATGCATATGCTGCTGCTTGGACCATCAAACGTACTCGAGTCAACCATTTTCTCCTTCACCACGTCATCACAAAAAAGTGAAGCAATTGAAGACTGTAACCATCATAATATGTTCATAATTAGATCTTTGCATCAGACTAGAAGCTATCGTGAACGTATCGTACGTACCAATGTTACCAAAGAAAAAGAAGTTCGTAAACAATCGCCATATCTCGAAATTCTGAAAGATTAATTTGGCGTTAAAATACACTTTTAGAGGTGTGATTATCTGCATCAGGGACAGACCTCACAAATACAGTCAGTTGTGAGGACAGAGCTGAACTACTACACATACTTCAGGATAGAAACTTGTGTATCTCTCTGTTGGGCACGAGCAGGACTATTCAACAACTCGCACGAGGATCCCTCTTATAATCAATAGAAGAAGGCAGGCAGTGGGATAAACCCATGGAAGGGATAGAAGCTGCCGAGAGGAGAAGGTCGAGCACCTCCAGAGCGCATCCAGCTGTTGTGAGGAACGACAGGGTGAGATATGACCGAGTGATGATCGGCATCTGCTTATACCAATCTTCAATGTTCTGCGCCATGGCGCCGTCCAGCCCTTCCAATCTGCGTTCAATTCAAAATCTGACCTGTTCACTAGCCTATTCCCTCTCTTACAGTCCCGGTGACCTGCTTGTAGAGCGGCTCGACAGAGCGCCACTGCCTGCAGTCCACCAAGTTCGCTCCCTACCGTGTGGAGCGAGAGGTAAGGACGGCGCAGAACTCCCCCGCAGCCATGGCGGAGGCGCAGGGGAAGGAGGGAAAAGTCAACCCTAAAGCTGCCGGCGGAGGGAGGGGACGCGGAGCGAACTCAGCAGGAACGGACGGGCGCAGTTCGCCCCTGTGGAAAGGTCAGACTGGGACAGGGACGCTCCTGCTTCAACTTGTTGGGGCGCTCATGTTGCTCTCATGCTCTATGTTGTTGTTGGTCCTAGTGCTGTTGTTGTTGTTGGTGCTGGGCCACTCATGTTGCCCTCATGCTCTCTATTGTTGGTTCTTCCCTTATGCTGTTATTGCTGGGGACTTCACGAGTCAAACCACTCTTTGCGCATCCACTGGTTGGTAGTACGGATAGCAAGCATTGGCACAAATGGTGCAATCCACTGGCAATGGCTACGAACGATTGAATCTGTGGTTTCAACCCTTCGCAATGGTTGGCAAGCCTTGGCGACCAATGGTTGGATGATTGGCCGTCAAGTGACCAAGTCCACCAATTAACGATTTGAACCATAGGCCATGGCTAATGCTTGGCAACCAATGGTTGGAACCATTCCGACGATGATCCAATGGTTGGTTCTGTAGTTGTTTCCACAGGAGTGGCCCGAGGCTCAGAGCTGAGCTAGCGTCATCTCATTCCAGAGCTGTCAGAGATTTATGGTTCCAAAAGGTCTCTTGCAAAAGCTCTGACACATTAAATGGGTGTCACAACGGGTGACTTCATAATTATTGTCTTGATCAGCCAATACACGGCTGGTTAATTGCTCTGGACCGTGAGTCAAAGTTGCCAAAGAATGCTGCCAATTATTAGCAAGCCTATCACGAATGCCCACCCCAATCATATCTATGGAAGCACAGAATGATGCTCCTTCATAATAACTAATGAGACTCATAATGGCGTCCAAAACCCAAACAATGCCCTAAGAAGCCACCAATTTCCTTTGGGAAAGATCATACCCTTTCCATTCGTCCACACATGAATTACCACGCGAGGGCGAACCCGCTCCCAAGCGAGAGAGTGAGAGTAGCCCGTACACAAGACGAGCTCGGTGCTGCAAATAGTGATCCTCAAAAGGTCTCAATTCCGGTATTCTCTTTGTCCGACTCTGTCAAATAGGCTGCATCGTATGGAGCACCCGCACCTGTCAAACTCCACAAGTACCGTCACACAAGGTCACCCTCAGGCATGATTCTCACACATGGCAATCCCACCCTGCATACCAATATCACTCAATATCAGCTTGCTGTGAGGCAGGGGAACATCTGCTTCCTATGCAGACCTGGAGACAAGAAATTCCGGTGAAGAAACTCCAAGCACGCTCGACTGGTGATGAGCCGCGTACGGAATCCTCCAAGCTTCCCAGAAGCTCTGCAGAAATGTCTCCCTCCATGGCCCCCAAGGGTGAGCAAGCAGAAGGAAAATCCTCCGTCTCTCACACGCAAAGACGGTAGAGAGAGTCATCGAAGCAGAGTAGTGGCTGTTCTCACCCTACTTTACGAGTTAACCACGGGAAAATGAGAGGCAAGTCTGACTGGTCCTGATGTCGGGAGCCCTGCCAACCATCCATTTCGCAATGATGGATTAGAATGGTATGGCAAGTCGGCATAGAAAAGCATTGCCTTTCAAGAGCATGTAACTTTCCAAGCTAGGTTGTTTGCTGTAGTTGGAAACGAGCTACATGTGAAATGTACCGCCCTGAAAAGAAGAGTTCAATCTAGAGATATGCCAGTATGCAAGATTGAAAGCAGCTGCTTACATATTATCAATGCATTCATCACTCCTCCTACTGACTGCTGTCTGAAGTTCAATCATATAGAACAGCAATTGGAACAGGAAGTGTAAGATGCACCTTAACGATCAAAATGTCAGTGGCCAGAGGTTTCCCCTCCTCATACGCTGCCTTCCTTGCCGCCAAAAATCTATCTCGAGCATTCCGCAGCTTAGCCCCACCAAACTCTGAGTTGTTTACAATAAGTAAAGGACACGAAGCCGCGGTGATATGCACCCCTGCCTGCCCAACAACACAGCATAACCACCTATCTGTGACTCGTTTTTGACTTCAAGCAAAAGGACTGACCCACGTATGTACACATGCTTGCTTTGCTGAAACGTAGGGTGTAGCACATATTCTACAATTGAGGTTTGGGAACGGTAAACCTTCAAGATTCAAGGATAGAGAGTATGTCCGGAATCCTCACATCGACAAGAGGGGTCCACCATGCGTCAAGTGCAAGGCATGCACCCACTCGCGGCTCTTTGTCAGCGAAAAGTGCACTTGTCACAGCTCCAAATGAATGCCCAGCAATCGCCACTTTCTCCAAATCTAATCGACCAGTGAGCAGCGAAAGTCTCAGAGCTTCTTTTCCTCGGAGCGCATTGGATGAGTCAGGAATGCTCCCCGCGTTTATTCTCTCTAACAGATGCAGGATGCTCTTCATCTCTGCAATACGCTGAGACCACAGAGACTCTCTCAGAACTAACGAAAACTGTCATCCTGTAGTTATTGAGCAGAAACCAGGAGAATATAACTTGAAAGGAAGCTGACGAATGTTACCCGCTGCTGCTGCTGTACACGTGTATCCAAAGGAACGTCTTCGATGCCAATGAGAGGTTCATGGATGTGCCAATGAACGGTCCCATCAGCATTACTTGAACGAGCCATGCTGGCTGACCCATCAAGATGCTCCGGGACGATGACCACTGCACAGTAAACATTTTACGCTTTGAGCGGTAACTATGGATCTGCAATGCTAAGCTCCCTGAATACATTAGGTGACCACAGAGTCCCACTTCAGGTCCTAATCATCTCATTGTGAGATATGACAATGGCAATAGGATGGCCTCACTACACGTGCTATAGCTAACCATGAGTTGTTCACATCAAATTGAATCTTGCAGTCTTTGGAACACACAGCGTGTCTGTATCCTTGGTTGCATAGCTCACCGTATCCATGTGATGCAAGATCACAACAGAAGGTGCTATACGTCGTACGCATGGACCACAAGCCATGTGAGAACAGCACAACTGGCAGCCGGCCATCCTTCCGCGGTCCCTCCCCACCCTCAACATTGGGAGGAAGGGGAGGCTTTCCAACAGCTGCATTGATGATCGCCAAAGGACTGATGATGCAGAAACTGAACACTGCAAAGACCATGCCAAATTTAAGGACCATACCAAATTTAAGCCAGTTTTTGAAATTCAATGCCCATAAATTGGAGGTAGGATTTAACTCCTTGCAGGCGAAAGCTCTTCAGATGACATTCCCAGGGTCAGTGGCCACGAGTAATTGAAGCATCGGCAAGATCATCTCCATAGTAATAACAAGCCCCTACGGATGCACGTAAATCGACAGGATGACTCGATAGTGAAAATCTTCTTGCGGATTAAGTCCAGAATCACCTGCTGCCACCCAGCACTTGAACTTGTTGACGATGTTAACTGGCGGTGAGGCTATGCAGCAATAGCCGTACATATACATTATGTGAGGAAGCCAGAACCTCCCTGACAGGCCACCCCATCTGGACAAATTCCCACATATGCTCCATATTAATATTTTTGATTTGTAATAATGATAATGAACATGATTAAAATAGTATGTAATTTTGTACTATTTGTTTTAGCAAAGTATAGGCCAACCCCCTAGACTTTTCCCTCCGTTTATTTGCAGCAGTTATAGTCGGTTACAAGAGACACGCAGGGATCACCGAGAAAGCTCGTGTATTTAAAAGATATGCTTATGATTTACCTGAAATACCTGAAATAATGATTTTACCAGTACAATGCTAAGCAATTGGAGGCTTTTCAAACCTCCATGTCCCGACCACTTTCCACCACTCCATTTCCTAACACCTGTTCTAATGGACAAAGCTTACATATGTGCTTGCTTGAAGCACACTCACGCCCTCCAAACGACTCCCCTCTATTCATCCGCAACGACCCCCTGCAGTGCATATTGACTCCTAGTAAGAGTTGCAGCCTGCTCACGGAGAAGGGCGCTCAGCAGTGGGATAATAAACCCTAAATAAAGGCGGATGGGGCTCCTCCTCCTGCAGAACTTCCTCCCTGTCCCCGCCATTTCCTTCCTCCTTCCGCCTCAGTTCGAAGTCTGCAATGGAGACCCTCAGGGGCCCTAGCGGCTTTGGGAGGCCCATGGCGCGCTCCCTTCCTCTCCTGCAGCTCCCCCCCTAGGGAGAGAGAAAAGCGCTACTGCTCCGGTGGCAGCACGCGGCTGGCTGCAGGGCGCCTTCCGCTCCTCCCTCCCGAAGGCAGGGAGGGAGTGCAGCCTCCCCCGGGCGGTACGGCACGGCAGACGGCGCTTCAGCCGGGCCAGAGACTGCACAGGTCGGACCATTCATTGGATCAACCGTTGGAAAGGTTGCCAATGATGGACGCCAATGGTTGGCCGTATCAACGGTTGGTCCAATGATTGCCGATCCAATGGTCCTTGTTTTTGAGAACTGTACGGTCAAACAAATCAGCGATCAAATTGACGAATTATATATCACCACGTGTCTCCGCGGCCAGCGACTGCCTGCGGGACCGTACAGTGCTGGGAAGCCGGCGGGCTCGAGCCCGGCGGACCGTACATCGGGTGAGCTGTGGGGCGGGCGGGCGCGTTTGTCGTTTGCTGTTGTCGCTTGGCAGCCGGCACCGGACGGGGATACTGTAGGCACTTGAGAGAGTTCGGGAAGGTGGCCGTTGGATGTGCCACGTAGGCACAAGTGAGCTTCTGACCGTTGGATAGGCACCTGCAAGTGGTCGGGAAATTGGCCGTTGGATGTGCCACGTGGATATGAGCCTGGATGGTGTACGGCGTACGGCATACAGTACAGTAGCACTACAGTACTGTATATATGCTGCAAAATTTAAGGAGATTGATAATCCCCTCCCCGCCTTTTTGGATATCCCGTCCCCCTGAATGTTTTTTGAGAGACAAAAATATGACGTGCGAGTGCGCGCGTCCTTCGGCCCGAGATCGCCACAAAACTATGGGCTGACCAGCCTGCGGAAAACTGGAAGCCAATCATCATCTGCCACGTGTCATGTTGTATGACGTACTGTAGCAGATTGTGCTGGTCCAGGCCCTCAATGTACGGTAATCGCCTTTCCTCGAAGCTGCGGCTGTTCGAAGTTTGGGACGAACCGGATTCGGTTACCAACATCCGTACGGACGGTCCAGGCGCCGCCGCGTGCCATCCGCGAATTTACGGTCTGACCGTCATACCGGGACACGTGGGCGCGTGCTATTCGCTGGGACCAAAAGCCTGGCTGCAGATCGGACGGTTACGGTGGTGTGGTCTGTGATAAAATCGACGGCTAATGTTCGCCACACGTGTGAAAATCACGCGCACTCGCTCCTGCGAGTCGGACGGATCTTCCGCTCCGAGCAGATTCGGGCAGGCCCTAAGTTCCCTAACATATTTTTGACTCTCAAAAAGATTCAGGGGACGGGATATCTTAAATGGGGGGGGGGTTAGCATTCTCCTATTTTAATTCGGCTTCCACGCTCTTCCGCGAGATGTGCAGTGTGTTACCAGGGCCTGCATGAAGCTAAAGCATGTCGCAAGCACCGCCTGAATCTCACCAACAACAGGTGGCTCACACGCCTCAAGGTTGGTCCAAAAGCCAACCAGCGCCAGATTTCTTCTTCTTATTTTTTAAATTGCTAGAATTTCCCAGCGTAAAAGGGCATGATTCTTGGATTGCGACACGAAGGTACCCGAATTGACAAGGAGAGGAGAAACAGCTTTCACAGTCCCCCCTCTATCCATTCCAACAGCAGGCACACTTACGAGTGTTTTCATTCCGAACCCTTCACTTGAAACTAAGAAATAACTGGAAAGGCAGAGCCGCTGCCCTCACAGATAGAGCTGAATGAGTTCATCGCTCACAGCAGAGGGGGTGAGAACTCCAAGGTCTGTAAACAGCAGGGTGAGGCAATCTGGAGGAGTGTAGTCTCTCTCGGAACTCTCTGCCTTCACATACTCAGGAAGGGGAACGCCAAATCCCAACGGATGCGGTGCAGGTTCCATGTCCCTTTGGTCCAACGGATACATTCGAGCAAACTGCCCCTCCCATGCAAGCAGAGACTGTTAGGTCTTTGCCAGCTTTGGTACGCTCAGCAACGTCGCTTTGATAACTTCAAGCCTTCATGAGCTACTGAAACATGTCAGTTTACATAAAAACCAAAATGCCTTTCTACATGATGGTCATGGATGATAAAAAGATGCAAACTCTGCAAGCAAATACATGCAGACAAGCAAGCCACATCCCTCCCACCTTGTAACTCTCCGCTGCGACATACACGGGCTTGTTCATTGCGCGTGCAACCAACGCCACCTGATAGGTCCCAAGAGTGTTCACCACTCCTCCACTCTCCACTACAGCATCCGCACCAACCATGACCATGTCTATGCACTCCATTTTATACGCCACACCTGCGTCGAGAACCAAAGTAACCGGAATTTCTGCCTTCGCCAACTCCGAAGCCATTTTCAGTCCGGCATTATCTGGTCGGCCCTCTGCAAGTCAAAAGCATCAAATAAATAAACCAGAGATTCCCATCAAGGCCTTTACGAAGGAGTGAAGATAATCCCGTGTACTGGACCTCCTGCATGAACAGTGGCTTGCAGTTTCGTTTATTTAGGGTTGTGATGCGCTTCTCACCTGTGCATACAACACTGAAATGTTTGCCGCACACTGCAGCCTGCCGACACAGCGCTAGCACCACTCGAGAGAAGCCATGGACCAAAATGGTGCTGCCATCACGCACGAAGTCCTGCCCCAACATGGCTATGGTCTCTCGCGCCTGGTCAACACCAAATCATTGACATTTCTCGTTAAGGGCGATCAGGTTCAGCCTATGTTCTTGAAGATACACACACATATAGATGATAACAGAGCTACTTATCCAAAAAAAAGGGGTTGCTGAGGTCTAGTAGACAAACCTTTAAAGAAATATCGCTGAAGCGCTCCCCTCTTTCAATGAGGCGCGCCTTGCCCGCTTCAAAGCTTTCGTATTCCAGTGCTGATGTGCGCGTCACATAACGCAAAAACAAGTCGCATCCGGCGGAAAGCGACAGAGATGTTCGATGGCGCCCCTGTCGAGGCAGAGCAGGAAAGAGGCATGAAATCCGGCGGGCCCAAAGGCATCTGGATTCGTATCTTGCTGCTATCGAATCAATGCAGTCCGCTGAAAGCCCTGCAGGTTTTGCAGAGCGGAGTCAAACGTAGGTGCAAGCCTAAACTTTTCAAAGAAAATACCGGGGGTGCGAGTTTTGGGTAGGACATTCGTGCAAATCTACAGCTGTACAAGAACTTTCTCATAGAACAGTTTTTTGAAAACATGATCTTTGACATAGACGCAAAGCTAGAAGCTAGCAGACGTCCAAATCTCTTTCACCCCGAGTCTTATCATAGAAAAGGGATTTTTCTTGCCATTGCAAGGGCTCGTGGTTCACTCATTCTGCACTAAGAGCAGAATGTATTTTAACACTTCCTAAGCTATCACTTTGAAATGACGCCGGAAATGTCCAGGCTGGGCAAGTACTGGAGGACCTGAGGCTGACTAGAGAACAGGAACAAGGTGGGTAAAGCTTGAAGAAGTTACGAAACACAAGGCGGTTTTTGACCTAGGACTAACCTTCAAGGCGTCCGAAGCTTCCTTTAGTTCTTTTTCTAGTCCCATCATGGTGGTTGCGTCGCTTAGCTTGATGACACCCGTTAGCGCCTTTATGGCCGCGACAGCCATAGCCAAGTCTGGGTCCTTTCTCCACCGCCTAAACTCGTCCAAAACACTCAGTGGCAGCGTTTCCTCGGAGCTTTCTGTTTCAGCAATGTCCGCTGCCAAGTTAATGTTAGGATGTATACAAGACATGATTTATTCAGCAGACTAAAAAGCGGTGCTTCCATCTAAAGTAGAAGGTAGGCTAAAGAGATTAATGAGCCAAAAAAACAATTAACAAATCTTTTACATTTTCACAGCCTTTCATCGACAACAAACAAATGACTGCGTCTACCTATTCCTGCAGAGTCGTTTCCTTGGCGCCCATTATCATGCCGCAAGTCGCCGGTTTCATGGAGCCATGCCGCTACTGCAGCAGAGCCGTGCCCAACTTCACGTGCTGGGCGTGGCTGCAGGCCATGCATTAGCTGAACAGCATCTGTCCCTGCAGCAGGAGCAGGAGGAGCAGCAGGAGCAGCAGGTGCAGGAGCAGCAGCAGGAGCAAGAGCAGGAGCAAGAGCAGGAGCAGGAGCAGCAGCTGCAGCAGCAAAGGGAGGGGCGTTTGCAAGAGCGCTTGAAAGAGACGAACGCCTCTGAAGACGACCCTCCTGCAGCGGCTCACCACCCTGCTGCCCTCCTCCCGCACCCTTCTGGGCCAGCATGGTGGCCGGACTGCGACACTGCAGCTAACAAGAAACACCTCTCCCACTCCCTCCCCATCCGCCGCCGACGTCTTCTTGGAAGGCGCCGCGCGCGTGGTTTCCGTTCGTTCGTCTTTTTGAAAGGAGAGGTTGCGCCTGTCCCTGTTCGTCCCAAAGCGCATTTCGGCAATGGAAGAAGGAGAGGGAAGATGAAGTTGATGCAGCACATGGCTGGCTAGCAGGCACAGGCACTTCTACGTTCCATTGTCTTGATACGAATGCGGCCGAGGTGTGTTGCAGATGACCCTGAGCATTAGACCGTTCCCTTCTCAGTAGTGTAGTTTGGCCAACCCTAAGGCGGAGGCTGAATCCGCTATCAAGGCATCCATATTTGCCCTTCTTGAGAAGGGAGGAGAGAACGTGAGTGGATGATTGATGATCGGGTGCAGCTTCAATGCTTTACTGCTCATCTGCGCCACGGTAGATCCAGCTCATGCAACCTTCTTGAGTGCTTCTTCTCCGCTTGGACGAATTGGAAAGGAAAGGAAAGGAGCATCGTAGTCGAACAAAGGTAGAAAAGGCATGGAGCCAGTTGTACTGAAGGCGTTTCGCCCTTCAGTGCATAAGGTGTACCATCTAGATGTCCATCCAACGCAACCTTGGCTTGTGACGAGTGATGGAGGGGACAATGTGGTCCTCTGGGACTGGGAACATCGTCAGGTGAGTTTTTCTGCACTGCTGCTTCTTTATCTATTCCGGTATGGCGTTTTTCTTTGACATATCACCTGCAAGAGCTAGGGTGCATTCGGATAAGCGTGTCGTGAAAGAACGAACAGCTGGAGTATGTCTGCTCACTTTTTAAAGAATTGCAGGTTCAACTGATATTAACCGTTGTCATGCTAGGTTGGGGAGTTTCTTTGTTTATTCCTTACTGACTGCAAAAGTGTCACTATTTACAAATTGATTTGGAGCATGATATATTTATTGGCTTGACTTCTCGTCAGCAAATTACTTTCCCTTTTTGTAATTGGATGATTAAAGCGTTGATCGTGCATCGATTGCATGAGACTTGATTCGTCTTTCGGATTTGTTTGGGCAGGTTCTTTATGAACTGAATGCAGCGGGAGTGGATGAACGGCGCCTTGTAGATGCACAACTGCACAGATTGGCAGAAGGAGAAGCAGGTAAGAGTGATCTCCCTTCTCCAAAGTTGCAAGGATTACCAGGAACAAGAGAGGATGAAGGTGCTTCGTGTTTTGTGATAAATCAATATTTCTTAAAACTAGGTTCATACAAGCAATGTTGAAACTGGAGACACACAAAGGCGTTCTGGGCGAAGCCCTGACACAGATTATGCAAGGACTGGTCGACGTTTTTCAGCCAGCTGGCAAAACTTGGTAATGGAGCATATTTGGTTCAACAAAGGCGGAAATCACACATGCTTTAATAAGGATGAGATCCTTAGATACGTCCTTACAATTTTTGCCAACGAAAGCAGTGACTTAATTATGAAGATTTATACAAATATTCTTTATTTGCATTTTGGAAGCCTAAATAACAGCTAGCCGTCGCCTTTGGCAGTTTCAATGGAGACAAATCTCCTCTCGATTTAAATCCTGTCAGGTGGAAGTCTTAAAAAAAATTGAAGGTCCTTCTGTTAATGTGACAAGCCACAAACTATGTGTATACGTATTTAAATCAAAGTAGACCATTTGAGACCACAACCATAATGCACAAAAACGACGAACAAGTGCTGTCACAACATCATTTGTACTCTTTATGTGTAGTGGAACAGTTTGAAGCCAAGTCTGGTTACGCATTGAGTTGTGCCTTTGGTACAATGCAGATGCGAAGGCTCGTGCAACGGGAGCCGAAGCAATTCGAGGTGGCGGGTAAAAGCACTTTTCAATAAATCTCCTCTCCCTGTCCCCCTGCCAATGAACACTGATTTTTTTTTCTATGCAAATTTTTAGTTTTGGCCAGTGACAAGAGGACGTTGATTAGCCAAGCTCGAGTGGCCCAATTACTTGTTTTATTGTTGGATTACTCTCCCTGCTCTGGGTTTCGGATGAGCATTGCTTGCATTCTTCATACCGCTTCCTTACCTGTGCAGTGTGAAGGACGTGAAATTTTATGATGACGATGTTCGGTTTTGGAGTCAATGGCTCGCTCGCTCAGCTGCTTCAGAGGCCCCTATAGTGTCCACAGCTCAACCGAATTTGCCAGCCATTGGGGGAACCCCGGGAGTTTTGAGAGGCCGGCGCTTTCTGGTCATGTGCTGCGAGTACAAGGCTATTTTCCTTGACCTCACGACCATGCGAGCAAGGGATGTGACTAAGGCGCAACTTGAAAATCGGTCTCCACTTTGGTGAGTGGCTCCTGAGAAATCGAGGGGCATAGAGGGAGCACGACTATCGTTTATTGAAGTCTTACTAAAGGAACGGGTTCTGCTCTCCAGTTTTTCTTAAAGTTTGTGCTTTCCTTGAACAGTGACATGAGTTGGTGCTTCCTTATTGTTTAACAGTGTCGAGTTTCTACCACGATCTGCTGGAGGGGGTGATGGCCCCTTCGCAGCGATAGGAGGACCGGATGGGATTATCAGAATTCTATCTATCGCTACCTGGCAGATTGTGCGGAAACACATTGGAGGTCACAAGGGTGCTGTTCACTGTCTACTCAGCTACATGGCTGCCAACGGAGAGGTGAGGTAGGAGGCGGTTGATTTCACCCGCACGTGCTTAAGAATGATCAGATGTTGCATAATGCAGTGTTCTTGTCATTTGTCATAATTAGCTGTGATGACTGTCAACTACTTTGCATTTTTGAAGTTATAGCTATTCCTACCAGTGAACAGTGTGTACTGCATTGGGGTAAGGAAATGCAGACCCTGCTAGCATCAGGAGGCTCCGATGGAACGCTGGCGATGTGGTCTATTGAGAATGAAGGGAACAATGTCTCGAAGGAGCTTGGTCCCAAAATCATCATTCCTAAGGTAAGCATTCTTTGAGACTCACTCCCAAGTCTTTAGCGGATTCATTCTGGTGAGTGACTGGCTACAGCTTGTAACTTTTCGCTTGACTGTATCTATTGTAATGAGCAAGTTGAACTTTTAAGCTTATGTTGGGCATATGCAGGCTCATGATGGTGGTGTAATCGACATCTCACTTGCACGAGTAATGGGAGCAGCCCCTCAGCTTGTTACATGTGGAGCAGACAAAACTGTGGCAATCTGGGATTCCATGCAGTGCAGGGTATGCTCATCCATGCTTCGAATCCCAAACTCTGTATCGTGTGATTTTCAAACTTGCCAAGAAACCTTTCCTTACTAAGGAGAACAGGAAGCCTCAGTAATGAAACCTCTTTGGAAACCATAATGCAAGGACCTGGCTGCCTTTCTGGAAATTTCACCTTTCACGCTATTCGCAAGAAGAAGAATATGAGTAAGGAATTTTTGCTGACATGAGTCAGGACCTCATAAACTGTTGACCATCGAACGGCAAGCTATCGTCTAGAATAGTGGGCACTAAAGTCCTTTTCTTTCCTTCCAAAAATGGTGCTAATAGCTGTTTTATTTTGTGAAACTTTAACCTTACATGGGTAGCATCATCCTTCCTTCAAAGGAGTGCCATCAAGAGACGATTTAGGTTGTCTTCAAAAGTCGTTGACTTTAATGCAGTGACCGGTCACAAATTGTCAAGTTGTTTTCTCATTGTCCCTTTCATAATTCAAAACTTTCATGTGTGCATTACCTCCTGAGTGTGACTTGCAGGAGCTTCGAAGAGTGAAGCCGGTTTCAAAAATGGTGGTCAATGCAGTGGCCAGTTGGCGCCATTCTCGAGCTCCAAACATTGATGTGCTGGCAACTGTGAAGGACTCCCACCTTTGGTATGCTTAGGCCACCTCTCCCTTATTTTTTAGTGTTATCTCATTGTTCTTTTCATTCCTCGCTGAAAGGCGCGTATTTCGTAGTACTCGTATGTCCTAATGTTTACACTGCTGGCTCTTTTGCATGTTGCTATGCCATTTGAGGGGGCATACTTACTGAGGTTCATACTTCATTGTTATGCTTATCACGGTGAAACTCTGGCTTGGTCCCCGGTCTGTAAAGTTTTTCAGATATTTAACATTTCTGCTAAAATATGCTGTGTGATGTAATTTCTGTCTTAAAGATGGCCATAAGTACGACAACTTGTCCCAGAGTT
This sequence comes from Zygnema circumcarinatum, assembly GCA_037447605.1. NCBI lineage: Eukaryota > Viridiplantae > Streptophyta > Zygnematophyceae > Zygnematales > Zygnemataceae > Zygnema > Zygnema circumcarinatum. Next base: position 1,317,472 of record CM074810.1, read on the forward strand.
GTGCTCTGCTTGTTCCCTCCCTTGTTCCCCTTATGCTTGCCTTATCCAAGAAAAGGCTACCTGATAGTGGTTCTGTTGCTTTCCTCTAATGGGGGGCACTACCATCAGATCATCCTACCTTGTCTAGTCGCATTGTTTAGCAACCTACTATACTTGTCTTCTGCTGGGACATGATGAAGCTTTTGCCCATGCCTGGCAGGGCTATTGACAACGTCGGCTACACTCGATCCCTCTGTGATTTTGCTCAGCAAATACCGGCTACTCCCCAGCTGGCAGCGGGCAAAAAGTTGAAGGTAGGAAGGAATTGATTGTGGGGCACATGTGATTATCTCATGGAGTCTGTTGTTACATGAGAAGCAAAGCATACAAGATGTACGGGCAGTGACCAAGGACATCACTGTGAAGTAGTGGCCTTGGGTTTTGACATTTGAGAAATTTTACATTTGGCAGAGGGTTGCAATGACGATGCATGAAGATATGCGGGCAGAACCGAGTTGCCAGAAACATTCTTCTACATTCTGAAAGTTAGTTGTTATTTTGCTTGTGGGTAGCCGGATGCTATTGCTAAATGAGGGGAGCTGATGGTGACATCACATTGCGAAGACAGGCAATGAGTTCATAATGCATTTCTTGAATTTGAATGCCTTTTTGCTGTTCGATCAGAGATCAATCAAACCTCCCATTAGCACCCTTTCTGTCAACTTTGCCACTGATACATATTGTACATATTGTACGGTGCATGCACAACCCAGATGTACTGCATGGTGGTGCACCCTCTCCAGCCACACCTCCTCGCTGTGGGAACCAATATGGGAGTCATCCTTGCCGAATTTGCCCCCAAATGCGTCCCTCCCGCAGTGGTGCTGCCCCCTCCCTCAGGCAGCCGGGAACAGTTCATCGTTTGTGCTGCCGGCAAGTCCTTATATGCCGTCGGGTTTCAAGTGGCCGGCACAAGCGTGCCTACCGCTGCTACATCTTCAGCCGGGCCTGAAACCCCCCCCCCCGGCGAGTCAGCTGCAGGACTCACTGCTCTCGTTTCTACTAGAGGGAGAGCCGATTCGGCAGATGCAACAACTCCGCAGGTTCATTCATGCACAATTTTTCGTTTTGTTTGGAGAGCCACTCCACTCGTCAACAGTGTCGGTTGGATGGATTCAGGCTGCTTGCACAGCTGATAGTTCTTTTCAAAAACGCAGTTATTCCGAGTAAACGGTGGTGTAGGAAAGTTAGTGTGAGTGTGAAGGAGCTTGACTTCAGAAGCGGGAGAGAGAGGGGAAATGCAGGTCCGGCAGTCGCGGGTGCGTGTAGGGAGCACAGACAATGATGGGTTTGCACACCTCGCAATCAGCAAGTCCGGAAAGTGAGTCTATTGCCTACTTGGGTGTATGGTGGAACTTCCTTATTCTATGTACAAGGATCAGGAAGACTAGCGCTGCAGCAGTAACTTATCATGAGTTCTTGATTTCCTGTGAAGGACCTGATTATGAGCGGAGCGGAGTTAATTTTGACAGGACATGTTGCTGCACATTTTGCTGCCATCTGCAATTTTAGGTCACTGTTGAGAGCATTTGAAACTTTCATCAGTCTGCTGTACTAATAAGTCATCATGCTAACAATCCATCTAGTGCCTATTTTATGGGCTTGATCTATTTAAAACAAAATATCCTGATAGACCTCTACCTGCCGGGTATCAAAAAAATTACTTTGTCCTCTGAGCTGAGCTACTCTGAGTATGTCCTGTGTGTAGGTATGTGTCAGTCGTGTGGCCGGACAAGCCTGCTTTTGCGGTCTATCGAGCCAAGGATTGGTCGATCGTCGATTCGGGAACTGCGCGTTACTTTGCGTGGGACGCGTGCCAAGACCGTTATGCCCTCGTGCCAACTGTGCCCTTTCCACAGGTGGGCTTGTCCGTACGTTTGAAGGCAGAGTAAGAGGCTTCAGTATAGTTGTTTTCTGAGTCTCGTATGTTCAATGATTTATCATGCATTGTGGAAATTGAGGGTTTTTTTCAAAACCAAAATGGGAAACTGAGAGGTCGCTGAGGTGGAAGTGACGTAGAAACTGCATAATGCACGAACTGCAATGGTTCGAAGGGAGAAAGGAACTTGACAGATTGGCCGTACTCCCTTATGAAGGCTAGCTTTCCACGGGCTTCCACTTGCCCCATCGTTAATTTTGCCAACGATGATGCTAGTCTTAAACTCACATGAGGAAAATTCTTGATTGTAAGGCGCCCCTTGAACTATTGCTGCCTTAGTTCCCTAAGGCAATTGCAGGTAGCTGTGACATTGCTTTGCACTTTAGAATTGGGGCTAGTGAGAGAGACCCTTGCGATAGAAATAGATGTGAGCACAAATGCTGATTCAAGACCTTTCAGTGATAATCTGCGTGAAAGTTTGTCTACGTGTGTGTATGTGTTTGTGTGCTCTTTTTCCTTTGCTTGGGACAATTTGTGATGCTACCAAGGAGGGTAGGCGAGATGTTTTAGGTCCACATTCATTGTTCTATCTGTTTTAAGGGGATTCAGGTATGTGTTGCTTGATCGAGAAGCTTCTCGGTGAGTTCTGGAGAGCAGGGGTCTGGTTGGGAGATAATTCCTTCTTTCTTCATATATATTGGCAACGCAATTGACAAAGCTGCAGTTGAGTCGAATTGCTCACAGGAACGCAGTCGGTCTATTTTTTCCTACAATTTTTTCATTCATTGAAAGCCCTGCACTGATGACGATACTTACCATAGTTCATCTCCTTTTGCAATATTGCATGGAAACAAAGGAGGGGGATCATAAAAGTTGCTGACTGAGACGTCATCCTGAACAGAAGAGTTCTATGAAATGCAGTCAGTCTGTCTGTTTGTCTGGCCACAAATCTGCCCGGATGAATGTGTGCAGCATTCCGCTCATTTCCGCTCTTTGTTCTTTTTGGGTTTTGCAGATTGATGGTGTGAGTGGGTTCAATAAAACAAAGAGCTTGAAGAAGAGAGAGGCAGTAGAGCGCGAAGCAGCAGCTCGTGAAGCCATGGCTTTAGCGGCGGCCTCTGCAGCAACTGCCAATGTGGAGATAAGCCGTATCAGTGCGTCTGGTATTACAGCAAATATTTCGCGGGCCCTCAAAGGAGGTCATAATGGAACGGTGAGTGAGGAGAACAACACAGTCTATTCATGCACATGCTCACTACCTCTGTATGGCCCTCCGGCCTTGGTCTTGATGTCTGATGAGTGTCAAGCAAATCGATATCATGTGGAAATGCATGTTGGAACCGACTGACAGTAAAGAGCATGTGAACATAGTCGATGGCGATGCATGCCAATGTACTGGCGTTCAAAAATTTTTAACCAGAAAAAGCGTCCTTTTATATTGTAAAGGTACTTTTTGCCTGATAACTAAATGAAAGCAACTCTTTTGCGATTGGGATCCCGATAACATCTGTTTATTTGATAGATATGCTGTTGGCTGGAATTGTTCATCGTACCTCAGAAGCAGTGTTATTGAGACCACTAGAATGAGCGTGAAGGGTCGGTTGAAACAGGTGATCAGCCTTCAAGGAGGAGCCCTTCTGGGAGTGGCCTACCGCTTGCGCCGCAATACGGAGGGAGGGGGCAGCTCTGCTTCCACCCCCACAGCATCGTCCATGCAAACTGGCGGTGCACTCCCTGGTGAGACTTAAAAAGTAGTCAGTCTCCCCCCTTAAACTGAATACAAAACACACATATTGGTTGAACAACCCATCTCGGCAATTTGCAGATAATGATTTAGCATTTAAAAACAAATAGAATCGGAGGGGAAGGGCTTTTGGGTCTGATTAACTAACGTGGCCATACTGTGGAGGTTAAAAGAGAGGAAAGGGTCTAGTTTCAAATGATTTAGTGTGATGTCGTATGCAGATCCTTGGAACAATGTGGTGTCAGTATTTGATTGTTGTAACCCTTCAAGCTCCGCAATTGGGTCTGACCATATTTTATGTGAATGTTCGACTGCCGACCATCATATGCAGCTGCTGTTTTTTTTTTGAGGCAAAGCCCCCAATAACTTAAATGTTGCTTAGCGAATTGTTTTTTCAGAGCCTTTTGTTCATGGTCTCTGCTTGGAGGCTAAGTGAAAGTGTAAGTTCAATTTCCTTGAAAATCGTGTATGCAGGATCTGGTCGAGGTGCTACGGATGACGTTTTGCAGGGAAACAGCTCTGCTAATTTCTATTTGTACAGGTCAGTTCCACACTCTTCTCCTCCCTCACTGTTTGAGTTGCCAGTTATGCTATGTTCCCTGTTCAGTCCAGCTTATTACTAGAGCCGGCAACTTGTTGCACCTTTGAAAAAGGAATCCACTCCGTTTGGCTAACGTATTCTCCTGTAATTGCAGCTGGGAGAACTTTAAGATGGTGGGGGGTCCCTTACCACAGCCTGAGTGGAGTGCTTGGGACCCGGCAGTAGAGCATTGTGCCCTTGCCTACCCTTCCTGTGTGGTCATAGCAACTCTCCGTCCTCAGTTCCGTTATCTCGGAAGTGCAGCCATAAAGGGAGCAACAAGCGGGGTTTGGCATAGGCGGCAGCTCTTTGTGGCAACGCCAACGACTATAGAGTGAGTGATTCCCCCCCTTTACACTCTCCTCCCATATGTATATTGTTGATATACGGTGTATGTTGTGATATGTTCCTCCCATCCGATATCGTAACTGATCCACTTCCGCCTCCTCCAGGGTAACGTCCTCTCCCGCTCGCTCTCTGGTGTATGACGATAGTTATGTGTGGTTATGTGTGGTTGAAGTCGCCTGCCTTATGACGGTAATCTAACCATTATGCGAAACTTCTATAGAACATCGGCAGACTTGGGGTCTGAATTCACGAGCTGTATTTACTCAATACTGCCCTATCCCTTGTGTACGACCAGGTGTGTGTTTGTCGATGCAGGTGTGAGCGAGGTCGACATCGAGAGGCGAAAAACGAAGGCAGAGGAGAGGGTGAAAGCTGCAGAGGCCAAGGCCGTGGCAGAACAAGGCGAGCTCGCAATTCTGACCTTAGAGCCTACAAAAGTGGAAGCCCCGGTGGAGAGAGTGCATCTTCGACCAGCCATGTTACAGGTGGGTAAAAAACTCACTTACGAGTTCGAGCTGACCTGCAAGAAGTAGAAGGAGATCGAAGAAGAAGAAGAAGACGAAACGCTTGTCTATACTGCAAAGAAGGAACGATTGAATGTGTGTGTTTAGAAGGCCTGCAACTGAGGCAATCCCTGTGGTCCATCCCCACAGGTTGTCCGATTAGCATCATTCCAAACCTCCCCAGCTGTTCCGCCTATATCTGCAATGCTGAAGGTGAAGACTGAAGTGGAGCAAGCAGTAGCAGGTCTACTGGACGGTCCTGAAGTTCGTGCTCCGGAAGTAGTGGTTGGGGGGGGGGGTCTCTCTGTTGCGGCGACTCGGCTGCCAATTGAGCAGAGGAGGCCGGTAGGACCGGTCCATGTGGTGGGAGTGCGGGACGGAGTTTTGTGGCTTATTGATAGGTGGGCTCGCCGAAAAACCCTGAAATGTTGTGCTGACAAAATAGAGGCACTCTTTTTCAACAAACAGAGGAATGGTGATATCAAAGGCAATGTTTTCAAGTGTTTCATCAGGCAGGTGACGTTAAGTTTTGTAGACGTATTGCGTTGGTTCATCAATTTGTTTACTGAAATGTATGACAATGGATTGAATGTCAGCAGGCATGGTGGCGGATTTGTGCAGGTATTTTACTGCTCATGCAATTGGACTGAGTCATCCCGGAATTCGCTGTCGATGCTTGGCTGCCCATGGAGACCCCGTCAGCGCAGTCAAATGGTGAGTGTACATCTGAAAGGTCTTGACATGAAAAATTAGCAAAGACTTAAAAATTGCAAATTCAACTCAATGTGTCTTGTCGCTAAAGCTGCGTTTACATGATTACTGGCTTATAAAGTCCCAGCCATTGCCAACGTATCCAAAACACTCCCCTATACATATCATTGTGCAGAAAGGTGTAGTGAATGGGGTCAAAGTTGGGCTGAGGCAGGGCTTCTCGTCTAGGACGTGAACACCATGATGACATGGCTCAGTTTCTGCTGGGAATGGGATACGCTCCTGAAGCTCTGCACCTTCCTGGCATCTCCAAACGGTCTGTATTCACCTTCCTGGTTAGCATATAGCTGTTTTTTCAACTTGACTGCGACGTTGTGATGCTTTGGTTGTGCTGCATCATCTACGAAGTTATGGCATCATTGAAGCAACTCAGCCGCAGTGCCTGCTGCTCCCTCTCTCTCTCTCTCTCTCTCTCTCTCTCTCTCTCTCTCTCTCTCTCTCTCTCTCTCTCTCTCTCTCTCTCTCTCTCTCTCTCTCTCTCTCTCTCTCTCTCTCTCTCTCTCTCTCTCTCTCTCTCTCTCTCTCTCTCTCTCTCTCTCTCTCTCTCTCTCTCTCTCTCTCTCTCTCTCTCTCTCTCTCTCTCTCTCTCTCTCTCTCTCTCTCTCTCTCTCTCTCTCTCTCTCTCTCTCTCTCTCTCTCTCTCTCTCTCTCTCTCTCTCTCTCTCTCTCTCTCTCTCTCTCTCTCTCTCTCTCTCTCTCTCTCTCTCTCTCTCTCTCTCTCTCTCTCTCTCTCTCTCTCTCTCTCTCTCTCTCTCTCTCTCTCTCTCTCTCTCTCTCTCTCTCTCTCTCTCTCTCTCTCTCTCTCTCTCTCTCTCTCTCTCTCTCTCTCTCTCTCTCTCTCTCTCTCTCTCTCTCTCTCTCTCTCTCTCTCTCTCTCTCTCTCTCTCTCTCTCTCTCTCTCTCTCTCTCTCTCTCTCTCTCTCTCTCTCTCTCTCTCTCTCTCTCTCTCTCTCTCTCTCTCTCTCTCTCTCTCTCTCTCTCTCTCTCTCTCTCTCTCTCTCTCTCTCTCTCTCTCTCTCTCTCTCTCTCTCTCTCTCTCTCTCTCTCTCTCTCTCTCTCTCTCTCTCTCTCTCTCTCTCTCTCTCTCTCTCTCTCTCTCTCTCTCTCTCTCTCTCTCTCTCTCTCTCTCTCTCTCTCTCTCTCTCTCTCTCTCTCTCTCTCTCTCTCTCTCTCTCTCTCTCTCTCTCTCTCTCTCTCTCTCTCTCTCTCTCTCTCTCTCTCTCTCTCTCTCTCTCTCTCTCTCTCTCTCTCTCTCTCTCTCTCTCTCTCTCTCTCTCTCTCTCTCTCTCTCTCTCTCTCTCTCTCTCTCTCTCTCTCTCTCTCTCTCTCTCTCTCTCTCTCTCTCTCTCTCTCTCTCTCTCTCTCTCTCTCTCTCTCTCTCTCTCTCTCTCTCTCTCTCTCTCTCTCTCTCTCTCTCTCTCTCTCTCTCTCTCTCTCTCTCTCTCTCTCTCTCTCTCTCTCTCTCTCTCTCTTTCTCTCTCCCTCTCTCCTTCTCTCCCTCTCTCCCACTCTCTGTATCTCTCGCTCCCTCCTGTCTGCGACCTCTGTGTGCAGGTTTGAGTTCGACTTGGCCATGCAATGCGGAGAGCTACAAAGGGCCATACGCTGTTTGGATGGTCTGTCCGCTCCGAGCTCAGGGGGGCCTCCGCAGGAGAGTGCGGCTGCCTTCGTGCCGGACACAACGGGAGTGCTCGCTCTCGCTGCGACCCATTCCAGGTGACTCTCTGCACTGTTCTGTATGGAATTTTCCGTCGGGTTCGTATACATGAAAGTACGACAATGAAAGAAGAAGAATTGGCATTGATCTCGGGTGATAGTACGACAATGGCTTCTTCACAGTAAGAAAGACATATCCTAGTTCAGGTGTTGCATTCATCTGCTAATGCACAAGAATGTTACTGGCGCAAAAAAAATTATCTTACTTTATGTGACACTTCCAAACTGTCAAAGAAACTAAGCATCTCAATAACACGCAGAATAACTGGTGCCAACATGAGAAGTTCAGCCTGTATATGTATCCGCAATTCTTAAAGCCACCTACCCTTTCCGATCCCTAAAACAACCCCAAGACTATCGAACTCAAAATTCTTGTCAAACACTTTCTGAGCTTCTGCTTTGCTTCGCTGATTCTGACACAGGAATGATTCTGATTCTGGGTTGTGGCAGGACCATGGAGCATGCAGCAGGAGTGGCCCGTTTTGCGAGTGAGTATTTGCAGCTGGTGGACACGGCCGATGCCACGGCCCAAAAGGACATTGCAGCGCAGGCCCTTAGGCGGCTTGCAGGGGCAGCTGTTGTAGAGGGGGCTTTGGAGGCCCATGAACATCGCGCTTTAGCTCTGCGGCTCGCTATGCATGGAGAGACAACTTGGCTTCAGGTGAGTGACCAGCTGCCTATGGGAGGAGGGGGATTCACACGCTTCACTGCTGCGGGACTGTTCAGAAGAGTGATCAGAAGAGTGATCAGAGGTTTGTAGGTAACTTCAAGCTTGTAGATCGAATTGGGTTGTTTGTCACTAGTACTGTGGGGTTAGGTCGCATATAAGGCGGTGTGGGAGTAAAGATTGGAGGGGAGATGCGGGTGGGGTATGCAGATGCAGGGAACAGCGTTGGTGAGAGCTGCACAGGGGCGTGAGGCAGCCCTAGTGGCAGCTCTGCTGGGGGATGCCAACCTTCTGGAGAAGACATGGCAGGACACCGGCATGCTGCCCTATGCAGCTCTTCATGCCCAGGTGAGGAGAACCTGCATTGCTAGCAGGGGGTCATGCAGGAAGAAAAAAAAATAAGTGATTCAGCAAGTTACTCTAGGTTGCCAATTCCTTCTTGTGCTGCTGCCACTCTGCAGGCTCACGGTCGACCGTCTCTCCAAGCACTTTCCGAGCAATGGAATCGTCTGCTTCGCAAGGAACAGTCTTCTATTGTTGGGTCTCAGGGACTCAGACTCTCCCACTTTGGTGCACTCTTTGGAACCCTTCAGAAGTCGGATACAACTGCTGGTAAGCTCACACCGCAAGGACGGCAACCCCTTGTGGAGGTAACCCCCCCTGGCAATGTGGCTGCAAGCTCAGGGGGGGAGCAAGGGAGCTCTGTAGTCCTTGGCCTTGGAGGACCCCTCCCCCTTACTGCAGCAGGGGGTGTTCAGGGGCTGAAGCAGCCCCTAGACCTCTCAGTATTAGAAGGAAAAGGGCCAGGGCCTCAAAAAGGGCCGCCTACTATTGCCGTACCATTGGATTTCTCAATATTGGAGAAGGGCAGTACAAAGCAGGCGAATGGGAAAAAGGAGCCTGCAGCAGCAGCAGCAGCAGCTGCAGCAGTACCCCCAAAGCAGGAGGTTTTAGCAGGAGTGGAGAGGGCTCAGGTGAAGCCAATGCCAACGCTGCCTGCGAATGAGAAGACGAATCCTGTAAATGGGGGCTTATTTGTGGGAAGTGCAGAGACCTCTGGCTGGGTGAAGGAGGGGGCAGTGGAGGAAAATGGGGAATCGGGAAATGGAGTACCGAGCGAGGGAGAGAAGAAGACAGGCGGAGTTGCAGCGATGCCTCCGCCTCCTGTGACTCCCACAGGAAAGTCTTCCAAAGGCCGTCGACGCATGTTTGGATGGGGATAGCCGTATTTGCTCAGTTAGTGTCCAGGGAGTGTTACCTCCCTATATTGTTGGATTATTGGCTTGTCATTGGGGCCTCGATGGGGTCTATCGGTTTGGTTTAGATGTGTATACTTCGGTAGATGCCTTAGGGACGGCGAATAGGAGGATTGTAGGGGAAGCAGGAACAGCTATGTTGCAGCAGTGCAGCTACTTAAAAGGATTTTGTTTGAATAAAAAGGCCAGAGGTTCGAAATCATTGTTGTCTTCATGTGTTTCCAATATTTGCATTTGACTTGTTGCTATTCATGGGGACAACAAAGGACATGCTTTACATCTTATACATTGACAGGACTGGCCTTCAGCAGACTTTCTCTGAGATGCGTATTTTTCATGGCGTAGAGGATCCTACAAAAAGAAGAATCTATAAAATCAAAACAGTCACGACTTTTGTACACAGTTCAGACTTGTTGGACCATGCCTACACCGGCTCCTAAATCAAATTCTTCTATTTTTAGTCCGTCCATCGGCTGTCATCAAAAACCCAGGGCTCGTGGGTGAACAGCTCCCTCCCGTTCATTGGAACTCTCCCGGCCGCTATGTCCTCTAACCGCTTCCTGGCAGCAGCTGCTGCAGCTTCTGCCGCATCCGCATCCTGCAGAAACAAAAAGGAGGACATTTTTTGTCCGACCAAGTACGCACATTTGCATGATAAGAAGGATTATGCAATGTCCTCGGCGACGGGACATCAAAAAATCTGCAACAGAGTACTCTGCAAACTAGCCATTGCAGCTTTCAGAAGGTAACGTTCTAAGGAAGTACAGAGTCCTCCCGTTCCTCTTCCCCCTCCCATTTTCTATGTACGCCTCTGTTTTCTCTGCCTCTCTCAGGCCCACGCCATCCCCTCTCGCTCTCCCTCTCGTTCTCTCTCGTCTGACCTCCATTTTCCCCTATCGAGTTCCTATAATCTACCTCCTTTCTCTTCCGAAGTTAGCTTAACGCATCATTTTATAAGCTAAAAATGCAGTGAGCACTGGCAAGAAAAAGCAGCTTCAAGCTGCGTACCTTTCGAGCCTTCCATTGTTGGAACTGCTCCAAAGTGATGGAGCCCTGCCTTCCTGAAGAACCAACCTCAACATGCTCCTCCGAAGAATCCAAGCCCATCCCAGATACAGAGAGAGCGAGAGGGAGAGAGAGTGACAGAGAGATGGAGAGGGAGAGGGCGAGAGAGAAGACAGAGCCTAGGATTCTACTACGATCAGGGGGGGGGGGGGGGGGGGTTGGAAACGTGCCCCGGGGCAAGGGGGGTGGGAGGGCCCCAACCCAACTCAGCAGGACAGTTCAAAGTTCAATTTTTCAGGAAATGAAACCTCCAAAACTCAAGTACAGAAAGAAAGAAATTTACAGTGCATATTATTAGAAACAGTAAGGAATTCTTCGGGCTTTGACGAAGCAGAAAGCGCACGCGACCAACCCTAATTTTTGAAAGGTTCTCCATTGTTAGGTCGTTATTTGCACCCAGTTCCAGTACCACTGAACTGCCAGGGACATGGAACTGTGAAACTTTGCGTTAGGGGTTCAAACTGAACGCGTCCAGGAACTACTCAGTTCCCTTTCACGGTTCCATGTGAGCTGTTCCGTTCAGTCCAGCACGGTTCGGCTCAGTCGATACATCTTGACTAACTTCACTTAAAATCTTGTGTTTCATTTCCATTCTTTTTAGGGGAAAAAAAAATAAATAAATAAAAAAAAGCGAAGGAAAGTACCAGCACATCTGCTCGTGGTGACAAACAACAGCTACGACAACATTTTAAGAGTCGCCGAAATTCCACATTCCCCCACAGACTATTACAAAGCCAAGGCCACTACACCCATGTATGCATGCATGCATGCGTCCACACGTGTGTCCTTCGAAACACAATGACGCATCCATCCCATTCATATGCTCACTATATAGAGGACGAACAGGAAAGTCGATGGGATGGAGAGCTTGACTTGCCCGTTGTTTTCTACTTATTTGTCAAGGGGCCAGCGCATGCCTGGACAGCGCCTTCTGCTTATCCTCCGCCAAGCCCATCCTAAAAATAAGCTCTTGCATCCACAGGACACAACCTATCTGTGTGATATCTAACAGATTACGACCTCTGTACATGGAAACTCTCCTACGGCCCATGTGCTACTAATTTTTAACAAAAATTAGTTTGACGTCCAGCTCCGCAGCTTACACCAGGCTCAGGTAGCATGCGTCCCTTTCAGTCTAAAAAAAAGGGGGGGCAGGGAAAAAACAACGAAAGAAAGGAAGAAAAAATAGGTGTGCTGATCAGCGCGCCCGAGTGGCCTCCCCTGCATATATGGACACAATGGAGTCGGCGGCCCCGGCTGCTAGCAGCACACTGTACGGATGGAAGTGCAGACTGCTGACTGGGCCGATGCGCTGCCCCAAAAAGCTGTTGTGGTAGCGCACCATGCTCAGCTGCTCTCCAGCCATGCTGAACACCTGCAACGCTCACAGCAGCAGCCATGCGGCCACATCAGGGCCCATCCATCCATCCATCCATCCTCCTGAGCCATGCATGACCCATACTCCATGCCAACCCATGAGCCGCTACTGGCTGCCGCCACATCAGGGCCCATCCATCCTCCCGAGCATGAGATGCATGACCCATACGCCATGCCAACCCATGAGCCGCTACGTCATAGAAGAAGCGCAGAATGAAGGCTTGGGAGGGAGGGAGGGAGGGGGGGAGGGTGGGAGGGAGGGAGGGAGAGAGGGAGGGCCAAAGGGAGGACCTTGATGTACTGCTTGGCGCTGCCGCTCGCCATGACGGAGGCATGGCGGTGGACGGCGAGCGCTGTCATGCTCCCCTTGTGCGCGTCCACTGCCATGTACGGCGACCCGCTTCTCCGTACATCGACAAACTTAATGTCGCCGGCGGTTGAAGCAGATACAATCTGCAAAACATTCTCCAGCAGTTCAGGAACACCTCAAGGAGTGAAGGTAGATGTTGGGCATGGTTTATTTCATGATTCTTACGACAAAGAAAAGGGCAGCAAAGACAGAAGTCAAGCAATAGATTAGGACGAATTTGAGGGAGCATTCAGTTTAGAGTGACTGCGATTCCCTAGTTCAAGATGGAAGCTGCCGATACAGCCCTTTTTCTGCCCGTATCTCTTCCTTCCCTTTACCTTCTCTTCTTCAAATGTTCCCCAGCAACGTGTTTTCAAAGTAGAATGTCATCATGCGGAGGAACAAAAACGACCAATGCATGGTCGAACCATGGGTCTTTCTTCGTGTTTGGTTGAGACACATTATAGAGCAGCATACCTTCGTAGGATCCATGCCCGGTTGAAAGTCCACGCCTACCACCCTCTGAGAATGCGGCTTTGTGGCACATACAAGCCTGCAGGCAGTACACAGTTTCAAGCACAGCGCTGGTAGAGGATAACACAATCTCGAGGGAGGCTTGAATCGAAAACTGCTGATCCTGCAAACTTATCGTTACACTCTTTTGCGTACGATGTCTACAAACATTCACTGCTGCAACTCTACTACTGGCGACTAGTAGTGCTGATACTGATACCTCTCTTAAAACCACACGAATAAGGACATGGTAAATAGCTTGTGCAGGAGCCATCTCCACAATCTTTCCTCGGTACATGACAGCTACACGGTGCGAAATAAACTTTACTAGTTGGTTTTTCTGGTTAGGAGAAAAACAAGGAAAGAAAATCTATATTCGGAGTGTTGTGACGCAACTTTCCCATGATGCCTGTGAGATTAAAGTAACCATGACGTGATCAAACGAGATTGAGAATTATAGCCATTCGACGTAATCATGTACAGTAGTTAGGAACAAGGTTTTGTGCATATGCAGCAGACTTACATCCCACGAACTCGCATGTCAAAGATTCGCACTGAGCCATCTCCACAGCCGGCCACCAGCTGCCCGGGATGAACCTGTGATGCTGCCTGTAAAACCGACACCAACAATACAAAATTGTCATCTCAACAACAAAAACCTTGGAGGATTACGCACAAACTGATACAGCTAAACTTGAAAATTAGAGACTTGCTCCAAGCAAACAACCACACTGTGATTGAATGTTAAAACGAAAACTATGAAAAAACCACCCTCTGATGCTCAAGGAGGGCCGAGGAGATCAATGCGAGAACACATGCACTCCCTAATGGGCTCATTGTTGGCACGAATTTTCTGGCTTACCATTGCAGTGACGGCAGAATCAGATTGGGTGAGCACTGTGTGCGCAAGCAGTTCCCGATCCAAATCCCAAACCATCACCGATGAAATCTCCCCGGATGCATACTGAAAGAAACAAATGAACAACAGCTTTCTTAGAATGATTCAGACAGAACGAGGCTGTCAGTCATCTTTTGATCACCAGCCAATTTACTGTCGCCGAAACTAGGTCAATGACAAAACCGGGTAGTACGAGACGAGAGGAGGAGAAAAAGCAAGAGATATGAAATCCTCAATATCTTAGCGAGAGGAAATAGCAAAAACACATAGATGAATATGAATTCTGTCGGACTTTTATTGCACGTACTTTCCTTCTGCTCTAGAACACAGCTCATGAACAGCAAAAAGGAAGAGATATGAAATCCTCAATATCTTAGCGAGAGGAAATAGCAAAAACACATAGATGAATATGAATTCTGTCGGACTTTTATTGCACGTACTTTCCTTCTGCTCTAGAACACAGCTCATGAACAGCAAAAAAGGAAGAGATATGAAATCCTCAATATCCTTAGCGAGAGGAAATTGCAAAAACACATAGATGAATATGAATTCAGAACGGACTTTTATAACACGTACTTTTCTTCTGCTCTAGAACACAGCTCATGAACAGCGAAGTTCCGATGTTACACAACGGAATGAATGAATGAATTGACAGCAAATTCACAAAGGAGCTTCTGGAGAGACAATTACCAGGTAGCCCATATGCTGCTGCCAGTCAACCACTGCGCTGCTGCACCTTGATCCGGGCCTGTACCCCTGTACGGCCTGCCAGGCAGAGGCCAACTTCTGCTCCCCCTGCTGGGTGTAATCTTTCCATACTCTCACACTTCCATCAGCTGCAACCCAAGAGCGGCATCCACAAGAATGTCAATGCTCTAAATGGGCCAGAACAAAAAAAACAACAACAACAACAACAACAACAACAACAACAACAACAACAACAACAACAAACAACAAACAACAACAACAAAAACAAACAACAACAACAACAACAACAACAACAACAACAACAACAAACAACAACAACAAAAACAAACAACAACAACAACAACCAACAACAACAACGCCATTATCGCAGCAAACACACACTATGACATACTATATGACAATACTATGACATACTAATGCTGTGGAACTATCGTTACCTCGCCCACTGCTGAATGAACTAAAGGTGTTTCAGAGCCGACAGATAAGGTGGTGAAAAGTGCACAAGCAGGTTAAGGATTTCGAGCAGAAGGTAATGATGGCAATAACACGCATTTACACCAACGAAAGCACTTTCATGAGTTTGCAATCACTTTTGAGTGCACTGGGTAAAGAAACAGAAAGAAAAAACACGTAAGGAACATGTGCACTTTTGTGAGAGATATGAAGGGCTTACAGGAGGCAACAAGAAGTAGGCAGTTGTCCAACTCGTTTAGGAGACACAACTTTGCAATTCCTTTATCACGGGTATTGTGGTTTTCGAACATGTTAACAGTCACTCCCTCTTCATAATTCCAAATCCTGTACACAAAGGAATCACAGTGAACTTGAAAATGAGGACTACATTCACATAGAGTCCAAGGTCAAACACAGCTAACCAATCGCACACTTATGAAGCATAAACCTAGTATGCAAATTCTATGGGAAAATCTTGTCAAGTCTAAAGAAACGCCAAGAATCAGCAAGCAACCAACGATTGAGACCTCACCTGATAGTTTCCTTTTCATCTGCAATGCAGACAATGGGCAGAAAGGGGTGCAGCATGACAGCTTGTGTGCTCATTTCCGACTCCGTATCATAGCTGGCGATCTGATCACTCACTTTGCTCACATCTGAACACATCCAGGAAAAAAGATCTCAGCAACAACCTCCTATCCATTGCAGAATTCGCCTACATCGCCATTTTGAGACTGAAAACTTGACAACAGTGCCAATCGCACTATCTGCTATCTATCTAAGTTTCACTTACTTGAATGTTGGCACAGTGAAATGCCATCTAAGGCTCGCCTCTCTCTCTCCTCTCTCCGGACCTCTGCCCCGTCATCAAGAAGGGGCTCCAAAAGAGGCCGCGAAAAATGACCACAACTCCAACTGTACAAATTTGATTTAAGAGCCATTGACTCTGCGGGCCCCACATCGCCAGGGGGCTCCCTGCTTGTCGTTGGCCCGACCTCTGCAAGGCCCTATAAACAGAGATAGAGACGGAGTTCGATACTCATATCAGCAAAGGAAATTCTACCTGAGGCTTAGAAAACAATAA
The DNA here is from genome assembly GCA_037447605.1 of Zygnema circumcarinatum. Lineage (NCBI taxonomy): Eukaryota > Viridiplantae > Streptophyta > Zygnematophyceae > Zygnematales > Zygnemataceae > Zygnema > Zygnema circumcarinatum. Next base: position 1,333,422 of record CM074810.1, read on the forward strand.
CCCACAAATTCTGACATCTTTGCTAGTGAGATGCACTTGTCGCTTGCGAACATATTATATACCTGCAACGAGGAAGTCGAAGAGTTTCGCACTGGCGAAGTTGTGGATCCAATATCTCCTGTCACGCGTAGATTCCTTGAGGCTGCTTGTGCAGCGGCAATGGTGGGTGATGTGAAGTCAAGTGATGAGGATACCCTCCGCATGTTCCCTGGGGATGTGAGAAAGGCTGGTCGGGACTGTGCTGCAGGACCAGGACTGTTTCTCCAAGTTGCAAGATTACCTGACCGGACAAAAGCTTACTGTGAGCCGGTGAGTGAGAGAGTTTCCATCAGGCAGACGGTCATTTCTGGAGGAAACATCAGAACACAGGAAAATGGAACTCCCGAGTCTGATAACAACTTGCTACAACTGTGCCTTGAACATCACGTAGTTAAAACAAGGCATGAAATGTGTTGAAAAACCCTCTACCTGATGTGGATGCCACCCAGGAGGTAGATCTGGTGAGACCCGCCATTGCCATTGTGTGTGGGAGTCCCGCAACAACAGCCATTGATACTTGACGATCGCTTTCCGAGTGAGCAGGGCTGCTCTGCAGACTGGTAGGAGCCTTCACTACTACAGGTTCGACCCCTATACTCCTCAGAGTCTGGTGAGCAATAGCGGCAACTTTGGGAGAAGGGTCTCTCGCAAGAGTGTAGATTGCCATCACACACTGCACATAAATGCTACTGCCCTCCCCTCTGTCTCGCCATGAATTTGAACCAGACCAGCTTTCGCTGATTGAAAACCCATTTCGCAATTCTACAGTCTTAGAAGCATTCCTGCTTCGGTTGTCCGCTCCCGAGTCACTAGTTGATACTCCTCCCTTCCCGTTCCTTCGTGCCGCCTGCTCTTTTCTTTCCTCCCCAGGCTGATTTCTACCTTCAGTCTGCTCAGGTTCATCATCCCCAGACTTTGCACCTTCCTCCGAAAGATAAGAAGCGACTGACACAGGTGATACCCCTCCTAAAACAGAGTTTGACGCATCAAGAGAACGTGGCAAAAAAGTTCCCAACCCACCCCCTGCTGTTCTAAGACTACCCAAAGATGCAGAGCTTGCAGACCCCACCCGTAGCCCGAGTCGTCCGTCAGCACTAAGAGCCACTCCCGCAAAGGTCAATTGAGGAGAATATGTCAAAGGTTGCGTGAGCTTCCTAGTTGCACTGCTCAAGGCTGAAGAGGTGGACAAGATTGAGCTTGAAGGGGGCTTCAAATATGCTGCAGCTGCTCGACGAAATGGCTTGTTACGGCTGACAGCAAGTCTTGCTAGAGCTGCAGCAGACACCGAACAAACAGAATTGCTAAGCCTCATCGAAAATGCAAACAGTGCTTCAGCAGACAACCAAAGCCTATAAAACAAACCTCTCAGAAAAGTACTCCTGCAATCTCACTCTCCTTCTTAAGGCCTAGCTACACTGGGCACTTTTTTTCCATATCGTGCCAGTACAGACTAGTACGTTTTCCGACTGCTGCCAGCACGAAAGAAATCGAAGCTAAACTGGGCTTTGCGCCGCTACTGGTATGGCGCTGTTTCAGGCCGCAATACAGGCTAGACTATGTACGGATCATACACGTGGTAGTATATTGTACTTTAGGGTTGCAGAAGCCTGCGTTCTGGATACTGTATTTTCCATTCTGCACTTAAAATGCAAAATGCAAAATGCAAGTCGAGAAGCTTATCGCGAAGAGCTCGCAGCAAGCCGTGGCTGTGAAATAGAAAAGCCGTTATTTGGGGTCCGGTCATGGCCTCTAGTAACGGAGACGGAAAAGACCTTAAATAGTCCACATAGACGGAAAATAGACGGAAACGTGCCGAAAACCTCTAATGTAGCTTGGCCTTGAAGAGCTTTGGGCCGCCCTTCGACCCCCCCCCCCAACCCTTCCTTTTTACACTTGCCCAAAAGTCACAATGTGCGACACATACCTATCGCAAGTTCAGTTCGAACAAGTGGGCTTCCATCATTCAGCACTGTAAGCAGACTCCGAGCAATGTCCCGTTCCGCAGCAAGGCGGGCATCCTCATCCTCATCTTCCTCTCCTATTGCACCAGGTTCTGAAGTGGAGGACTCAGCTCCCATATTGATAAGAGTGCCAAGGGAGTAAGTTGCGGACGCACGGACCTGGAACAAAACGAGCGAGCATTGTGTGTCTTGTTTCAGCACGTTGCTAAGATTAAGGATAGAATCTCCAGTCTACATATTTGGGATGAATGCAGGAGAGAAGAAGAAGAAGAAGTGGTGGCTCTACCTCTGGTTGTGGCTCAGCCAATAATTGAGCCACCACCTGCACAGCACTCTCCCGGAGAGCAATGGCTTGTGCATCCGGTGAAGCATCCCACAACTTTCCAAGGCACAAGCATAGCCACTGCAGAAGAAGTGGCTCGGCAGGGGGAGCTGCTCGAATGTGAATCAAGCAAACGCCGATCAGCCCTGCCTGCAAGGGTAACGATGCAGGAGCAATGCTTCTTGGAGTTAGTTCTACGCTGCAGATGGGTTTGCAAAGCAGAAAATCCTGAATAAGCAGAAGGAGGGTGAGCATACCTGTACACAGGCAGCCTGCCCTTTTGGATGGTTGTCACAAATGACAGCCAAGACAAAGGCAGCCATTGCTCGTTGAAAGGCCGCCATGGCCCGCTCTCGTTGCTCAGCGTATATGTCAGGGCTATCTAGGAACCTAATAAAGTACAAATGTCCGCCGTCTTTTACAAGGTCGACTTGGCAAGACTGTACGCCACCCAGACAGCCTAAAACTATTAGTATTGCAACACACAAAGACAGCTACAACTCCACCTTGCATTGAACTTGCTACCCAATCACACCTTTCACATCCTGAAACTGTCGTCTATTTTTACAGCAACAGTAAAATGCTCAACGAGAAGTCTTAAAGGGACAAAGAAGATTTTCTAGTTCAAAAAGAAGGCAAGACTGCAAATAGTTGACCCTACCTTGTCGAGTGCGAGAATCTTCGTCCAAATGAAAACAAGAATTTGCCTTAGTTCGGTAGCAGTTGTTTGTAACAGCTTCAATACGTAGGGGAAGATTCCGACGGACAACGCCTGCGATCACAGCCAAAAAGGAGACACTATTCTCTGTCAACAGCAGAATCAGGCCAAGTGCTATTCAAGAACAATTTCACAGCACAATAGGGACTGCATGCAAAATCCCTGCATCCAGCAAGTCTTGCAGCCACTTTGATTCATGTAAGAACAGCAAAACTTCATTAGGTTCCTGCATTCGATTGAAGTGAGGCGCTGCAACCCTTGTGAGAAACCTTTTTTTTTTTTTTGCAGAACCCTTTTGAGGATGTAGAGACAATTTCATTCAGACATGCTATTATTATTATGCTAATGTTTCATTACGTGTAAAACATATCTAGTCTAGCTCACCAGATCAACGGCCCAAGCACCCATATCGAGGAAGCGGCCCAAAAGCACCAAGGCTCTCAGTCGATGCGATTGGCTGAGCAGCACTTGGAGCACAATCGGGAGCTGCTCTGGGGGCTTCTTTCGCTCCGAGCCGTGTTCCAGCCACACCTCAAAAGCAGTGAGCTGCTCAGTGAAGAATGGGCTCGGCTGCATCACCAACATCAATAATGAGACATCAATCCGCGACGATTGAACCGCAAAAAGACCCGAGTTTCGACGATGGACAAAGGAGTGTCCATTTCCAATCGTAAAAAGATGAAAAGCTATATTTGTGACAGTAAACTAGAGCATCGAAACTCACTCCTCTGCTCAATTTTTAACTGCAAGTAACCGAAAGGGCCAGAATGAAGTCAGAAACTTATATTCAAAAATTGAGGGCCTGACCTGAAACTCCGCATTTGGGTCGGCTAGCATGTCTGGAAGCTGTGACAGACAGATTTCAGCTGCCATATCCCATGCATGCCTGCAGACATGCCACAAATTTCCTGGGTTATAGCCTACACCCCAGAAAACATTCCAGACAGACCAAAACCGACAACAAACAGGCCTTCTGCACAGAGCGCCACTTGATACCTTGATTATAGTAAGGTTGACAAGTTACAAAAAGTTCCTTTGGAATGCCGATATGCTAACTAACAAGCATTCTTCCTTAAGCAAGAACTCGTCAAATCCTGGTGAAAACCACACGCAAATGAGCTTAAGAAGCGACTCTGGGAAAAGCTAACTGCCCTCCATACCACATAGGATGCTGGTGTGTTGGAGGAAGGCGGGGGTGAGACAATGGTGTACAATTAGCAGCTCTCATAATCCGCTCAGCAAGCAAGAAGTTGCGGAATAAACTCGCCACAAGAAGGTCCTGCCTGAAAAGTCTTTGGAACAGCTCTGCAACAAAGGCAAACGACAGGCAGCTCTGACATTGACGAAGGCAAAGGGGTAAAAGGGCAGGGTCTGTCCATGTGATTTAGTACGAAAAACGTACACCTGTAAACAGTACCGTAGACAATACGGCCAATAACTTTTTTCTAAGCAGTCTATCTGAAGGTCGTCATTAAGATTCGCATGAGTGATCTTCTCAATACAGCTAAACAAGAAAGATAGTGAGACTAATCACCACGTGGCAAGACGTTCCATGCAATTGTGTCGGTGATTGCCGTAAATATCCAGTTGAGCTCCCCAAGAGGTGTCTTCCGATCGTTTTGGCGGCCGGGAATTTTATCAATCAGATCGGCGTCCAGAGTGTCCTTCAGGAGTGACCTTGGGCAAAACCTGCTCAAATCGCGATTGAACCATAGCATTAAAGCACGGAAAGCAAGATGAGCTGTTAAATTACAAAATAAAATTTAGTTGAAAATGAAGCTGAGTAGAATTCAGATTACACCATAATCCATAATGACAATTGCTATCCTGTGAAGAGTGGACACCAAAAATAGGTCACCTCTTGCAAGATCAATATTTCAAATAGAGGCTTCTAGACGTTCTTATCACAATCTAACACCGGATATTAAGAGGTACCATGACTCTCCTCCATATGCCAGCATAGAAGAGTTTAAATTAGAAAGGAAACCATATATAGATTGTAAGATCACGACTGCTGTGCTAAATCAACAAAACGTATCTAGCTATTCCCTGAATAGGCCATACTCATGTTGTGTTATTGGCTGTTCTCCCAAAATACAAAAACAAAACAAAAAAATATAACAACAGAATGGTGTGGGTTTATGCCTCAGTGGGCTCCATTTTCAAAGGCAACGTCTTCTTTCAACGAAAACTACACACTAACGCAGAAATTATTACGACATCTTGACATTAATATCTGAAACATCAGGATTAGACGGGTAGAAATGGAGGTCAATCGACCAGTCGTTAAAACTTACCACCTAAGAGCAATTTTGATTGGAGTTGTTAAGCACGAGGTAAATACATCTGCTGGAAACTCTGCATTCTGTGGTAGAATCTCGTCAGCACCACAAGCAGCTAATAGGATGCAATCCTTTAATGAAGGGACTGCGGAGCCGCCATGCACAGACGGGCCTCCCTGACTCCATTCAGGCCTCTGCACATCTGAAACAACAAATGAGATGGTTTTCTTCTGTGAAATGAATTAGTTCCCACGAATACAATAAGATGACTATTTAAAATGCTGAAGTATGGCAATGACGACTTCAGTGAGAGCACATTGTGTTCTTGACTATTTTCACCGTAGAAGAGGCCCTAACTGTCATTCAAAATATCGCCCTCTGCAGGCATTCATCTGGAATACTTCAGAATATGCTATTCCAAATCTTGATAGTGGGTGATCCAATTATATGTTGCAGAAATTGGCAACCCTTCAAGGGCATGATTTCATAGAATAAGTTACCTCGCAAAAAGCATTTACAATCATTCCCGCAGCTGAGCAATCAAAGACGTAGATCGAAGGCGTCCCCAGCCACGATTCGAGATCATATACAGAGAGGGGAATGTACTGGGTATAACTCTGTTCCCATCGGCAAACAACCCCATGAACTAATTGCAGCAACTTTCCAAAGAAGGAGAGAACTCGCCAATCCATGTGATTGAAAACAAGCGCCTCGCGCACTCTATCTTGCTGCTAATCCAAACCAGTCATCTGGTACTCTCTTCAAAAACGCGAGTTTAGAGACCCCTTCCATCGTGTGCACCGCTCTACGTAACAGTCTTCATCTGAACAACTCTACACCCTCCCTTATGTTCCCTTTTCCTTGAAGCATTTGTCGCCCATCGGTAGGCCATCATCGGTTATACAAACTCCGACTAGAAAAATCAGGAGCTCCCACAATTGAAAGGCATAAAGTACTCCACAAAGCAAACACTGTTTCTGCCTGTATGCTTCTTTATCGTCTGGTTTTAGGAGGAGTACCTTATTAAATAACCATATTTCACCATTGACCGTGGGCTTCGGCACGCCATGTCCATTGTAATGAAATAATACTCGCTCTGTTTTGGCATTTCTTCTGCAGGAAGTGCAGAGTTTCTTCACTTCCTCCATGGTAGGATCAAGTTGCAGCTTATATCGTGCCTGCAATAGGAAACTCCACATCAGGTTATCCTCATTCACATTAACTGGAACAGAGGTGCCTTGTGTACTGCCAAACAAGCCCCTCACAAATTTAGCGCGCAAACTGCGAGTTTCAGGGAAAGAGAGAAAACACTATTTAAATCTTGATCACTAATCACTGTATATAGAATCAGTGCACCTCAGCAACGAAGCACATTATCAAGATATGCAGCCAATGTATGCGCAGTCTAGCGACTCCGAGCAAAACAGTTATTAAGGACAGTTATTAAGGCTCAAAGTGCTTTACTTTCGGCTCTGTCTATCAAGCTGCAGCTCAAAAAATTAACTGAACTGCATGGCCACTCTGGAAATATTTAGTTGATCGGTCTAATGCCTCACAAAATAGGGTACAGTGCTAAAAATGTGTAGACTTCCATTGAAAGGCTTGCCAATTTTTTGAAGGAGAAATACATTTACTACAGATAAGAAGGTCTATTGAAGTGCATCGACTTACCCGGGGTTGCCAGCGTTCATACTGGGCTTGCAAGTTCTTTCCAATGGTATCTAGAGCTTTTTGTGACTGCATTGAGAGAGGGTCTGCCACAAAGCAAGAAGAAAAAAAAAAAAAAGAAAAAAAAAAGAAATGTGAAAGATTACATGCAGGCTAAACAGTGACCAGCTTCTAGAAGTAGTCAGGGATAGCGAGGAGAAAAGGGCAGTATAGAAACACTCTGAAAACAGCCTAAAGAACCGCTATTGCATTCAGGAATTACGCTTGGCTCCCAAGCTTGTAGAGTTTTCCGAGTTATTGATGTGAGGGGCGCTTGGTTTCACGAGCATACCTATCCAGCATTCCGTTCGAGCGCAGGGAGAGATTTTTATTACGTCGGGAGGATCAACGCCTATGTTAAGACAGAGCACTAATGCTACGCAACCAGTCTTCATCTGCCAGAAAAGCCAGCACAACTTCTCCAATCAGATGACTAACCAAACCGTCTTTTGGAGTCGAATAAGACAAGAGGTTTGCAAAACGGTGCAGGGATTTGAGTAAAGGAAACGAAATTTACCCTATCCTTCATTCTCCACTTTGAAACCACTCCGACTTCAGACGTATTGCCTGAGCTTGATGCTTGCCCCGAATCGTGCCGCAAATCAGAAAGATATACAAGATTAGGCAAGTAGGATATGCCGGCTTCCATCCCTGCACGCCCATTGTCCACCTCTCCCCTTCCTGTATGCTCGTCTGCCAGCGAAGACAGCTGGTGCTGAGCCTGTGACCCCTGCATGCTTTCAAACTCACTCTGAGACTCAGCCAAATCTAGAGAATCTCTCTCCTCGTCTCTCGACACGTTTCCCATAGTCACTCCAACCTGCTTCCTTTATTCACCACCCGGCGCTTAAGGTAAATCCTGCATTCCTCATACGGCCTGCTCCCGCCGCTCACTCCAGAGACAGAGACTAAGTCGAATACAAATAGTGCAGTGCCTGGTGCAGCATTACAGGGACATTCCCACTCCTCCGGCCGCCTGCTTTCAGTGACGCTCCGCCTCCTCTTTGAGAGCAGAGCTCGCTCGTGCGGACCTGCACAGCTCGAGCTGCAAGCAGACGAGCCTTTCCTTGGATGACTTTATCGAAATAAGGGTACCGTAAAACCGAACAGGTTGAGAAAAAAAGAAATTAAAAATTTTAGCTTCTCAAAAAAAACTCGAGACCAGTTTCTAAAAAAAAACCCTATATTTGAGAAATGAGAAATGAATTCTCATTAATATTTAATATTTTTTCTTAATCAATTTTATGAAGAACCAACTGAACATTGAACAATTATTTTTTCTTTCGTGTTCAATTTGAGGGTTCCTTGGGTCCACCGATCAACAATGAGATTTTAGCTGATCGTAAAGCGCATGGACCCGGATGTCCGTACAGAAATTGTTGTTCTCCTCGCCTGAAGTGTCGTACGGCCAAAGTGGCGCGTGGGTTAACCTGATCCCTCAAAGCGCACGAAACCAACGTGGCAAAAAGTGAAATCCGCACCAGCGACCGAACACATTGAACCACTGAACTTTTCTCCTTAAAACTTTTCTCATTCGAAAAAGTTTCGACCTCGAGTGTTCAAGGTTCAACCCTATTTCAATAAATTTGAGATTCGAGAAATGAACTCAACTCATTTAACAATTTCTCAACCAGTTCGGATTTACTTTAGCGCTCGAGCTACAGGCGAAGCCGCCTTTCTCTGTATGACTTTATCAAGGTAGGTAGCGCGTCCGTCTCGTTGACTGTACTTTCCAACGCTTTCGTACGCGTTCTGTACCGAAACTGTACGAAACATATGAGATTCGTACACTTGCAGTACAAGTCGGTCACCGTACAGAAGTACTGAACGGTGTGTGACGTCAGCATTCCGTTGCGACCGTGCATCGTACGGTCGGCGGGAAGCTTTCCCTCGAGCAAATTTTTGGAGGCGCGGGCGAAAGTGGAGCTGTGCCTCGGCTGCTGCCAGCGCTCGCATGCAGCGATATGCAGGGAACCAGGGATGGCATTTTCTTATTTATTTACTTAATTTATTTATTCTATTGTCATACATTTGAACCCAAAGATTAAATTTGATGGCATCGCCATCGTCAGACCATGCCACATACGTACATTCTTGTGTGTGTAAAATACCGTCTATCCAAGAGGGTGGCATCGCGTGACCAGCAGCAAGTCCAAGTATTCAGCAGCGACCATCTGATGTTGGAAACAAAGGAGACAGTGGCTGATATTTTGAGTGTGACTAAGCGCTGTACAAACGACCGCGCTCTCTCTCTCTCTCTCTCTCTCTCTCTCTCTCTCTCTCTCTCTCTCTCTCTCTCTCTCTCTCTCTTTGTATGCGATTGCATCTTGTGATCAACACATCCAATTGAAGCTCAAAGCCTATGAATAGTGGCCACCCTGCTCTGAAGATGAGTTGACATGCGAGGCGTGCAGTGACTAGCTAGCGAAGGGCTCAAAGCTCAAAGCTGCCGCCTCCACCTTGCAGCTGAGGCACAAGCCGCCCGAAAGTTCTATGGGAAGATGTAGGCAGAGTGGAGGAGCAGGCGCAAGTGGGGAATGGAGCAGGAAGTGGGCTGGCTCTGCGAGTAAGTGCCGCAACCTGCGACCTTCTTGGTGGGGTTGAAAAGGAGGGGGTCAAGGGGTGCTGATTGCAGGAAGAGCTTCGTTTCTGAATCTCGAAAGGCGGGACTATGCATCAGGCACCTTCGTTAATAGGTGAGTGCAGTGTTTTTTTGGCTCATATGGAACAATTGAGGCAGACATAAGGCCTCATTGGTGGGTTTTCTATGGAAGGGTCAGGTTAGCGCACCAGGCCCACTGTCAAAAGCACGAGACAACCTAATGTCGCAATGTATACATTGGCGGTCGAGTTTGGGAATGTCACCGTGCCAACCGTGGCCAACAAAAGAGGAGGCAATATCATGTGTGCAGGAGATATATGAAAAACATCTTAGCACAGGGCGAGAGGAAATTTGCAATGTACACTCAAATTCAGAACTAAGTCTTATCGTATGATACACGCCTTTCATCCTATGACAAACAGAGGCACGAACATCTTCCAGTATTGCCTCACGGCCTTCTCGAAACTTTGCACAAAAATCAGTTGCTGCTTACTTGCCCCACTTTGCCCCTCCTCCCTTCTATTCACAAATGTATCAGCATCGAAATTGAAGCAGAAACATAACCTCTGCTCCGTTTTGTCAAAGCAGCCGCCAAGGCTCCATCGTTTCATCACTTCAACCTTTGTAGAGCTCACGCGCGATGATGACTCGCATAATTTCATTTGTTCCTTCAAGAATCGTATGTACTCGCAAGTCCCGAACATAGCGCTCAATCTTCACCTCCCGCCCGCGATCCATATGTTGGTGTGGCAGAGCAGAAAACTTACTGTATGCACGAAATCCAAACTGAAAAGAAGCGCATGCTTCAGAGAAGAGTTCTTTCAAGCAAGAGGGACGTACCGGATAATCTTTCAAGTAGCCGTACCCTCCAAACAATTGCAGTGCTTGGTTTGCCACATCATAGCATGTATCTGTCACAAATCTGAGCAAAACAGTCGAGCTTGCTGGAATTTAGGAAGAAGGAAACCAGACAAGCCACCGTCTCCCATGCTCACATGAGCAGAAAGTGCGCCCCACCATTCCAAGGACGGAGAAAATCGGATCGCCTGCCAATGAGACATGCATCCATGTATGTGAAAGGACCTACTCACCTCTTGGCCATGGCTGCGCTTGCTGTACTTCCAGGAGCATTTGCGTCCAAAGCCATGGCTGCATCACGCACCAACAGGCGAGAGGCCACCACTGCTGTAGCCATGTCCGCCAGCCGAAACTTGGTGTTTTGGAAATCCGCAATAGCTGATCCAAACTGCACGGGAGAAAATAGTGTTAGCTTTCTGGAAAGCTCTATGTGTTTGTACCCGCATGAAAACAGTGGACAGATGCTAAAAATCCAGAAATCAAACCTGCTTTCTGTCCTTGACATATTCCAAGGTGCGGTCGATGCAGAATTTGGCTCCTCCTACACTGCAATACACCCACTCTTAAATGAGATGAGTGCAAACATTAAACAGATCCTTCCCTGTGCAGAAACCGCCCAACAATCGCAAAAGCTAGCAAATTTTCAGAACAGCTCATAATCACAACTATGAGCCAGTGCATAGAAGCTACAGTTCTCGAGAATATCTGGATAGGTCTGCTAGATGCATGTTATCTCCCAACGAGCTGGAGGTGAGTGAAGCTTCAGCTGCTATTGAACCTGCAAGAGCTGATGTTGATACGTCCCCCATCGAGGCCGGCCATTGCGATACGAAAGCCTTCACCGAGAGGCCCAATGAGGTTTTCAGCTGGCACATGTACTTCATCAAACTGAACCTGTTAATTCCACACAGATAAAAATAAAAAAGGTTATTTTTCTTCACCTTGTGATTAAACCAACGGAGATCCTAGGCTGCCCTCTATGCTTCGTTTGCCTTTTGAGTATGAATCCGCTTTTTTTCTGCTGTTCAAGAGTCACTCTGCCAGGTTTCAGAAATAACAGAAAAGACACTCTTACCGCCGCAGTTGGCTGGGAGTTCCATCCAAGCTTCTTCTCCTGTTTTCCAAAGGATAGACCCCTAGCCCCCTGCAGACACCTTCCTCCGTTAGAACTGCTCCCTTAAATAGTTGCCCAGCATTGGCATTCAGCAACAAGCCGCTTCCTTTCGCAATCACCAAAATACCTGCCTTTTCCACCAAGAAGCAGGAAATGCCACGTGGGCCACTACCGCCTGTGCGCGCCATGACCAGGTAAACGTTGCTAACGCCACCGCCGCTGATGAAGGCCTGCCTCAGAATCCAGTTCCCTCAAATGTACATCAGAAACAGGTTTCGATGGTTGTACACAAGGTTCAGAGGACCGGGATAGCGCCACACCTTCGCTCCATTCAGGACGTAGTCAGTGCTGCTGGCAGATGGCCGTGCCGTAGTCTGCCCCAATTTGCCACAGACCGCCCATTTTCCAATACTTAATTTGACTCTGCAAAGACCACCACTACGGCACAGCTGCAGGAAGGCAAGTTCAGGCTCTTACCTGAAGAGATGCAGCATCTGATCCAGCCCCAGGCTCTGTCAAGCAGTAGGAAGAAAGCATTTCCTGCCCAGAGAAACGGACGAGTTACGGCGAAGGCCAACTCCAAGCAGCAGCTGCCTGCAGTAATTTCGCAGAGAGTGCACCATACCATGGACGTAAGGTAAGGAAGCCACCTCTGGCGTTGCTCCTGTGAACCGAATCTGCATCAAATTGTGAACACTAAAAGACTAAGCCTCTTTCCTCCTCCCTGGTAAATAAAAGCATTTAGAATGGTAAGCGATAAATAATGCAAAATCTTATACCTTTCTATTATAGAGCAGTTCATATTGTGGATGGTAAGGTAGGCTGTCGTGCTCACATCCGCATACGCGAGGGCTTCAAAAATCACAGCTGCATCTGCACGTCCCAAGCTGCTTGGCTTTCGAACTTGTCATTTGATGAGCATGCAGCATACAAATTCCAGCAAAACGAAGGCCTTGACAACAGGGAGCATCAGGCAACCGTAGTCAACGGATACATGTAGTAGAATTGAAAACAATGAAAGCTGATACAATATTCAAGGTTCGTAGTATTTCTCACCCTGCGCCTCCGACATCATCACCGCAGAATAGGCCACCAAAACCAAGTGCCGCTGCTTTCTGAAGTGTTTCTACCGGAAAAATCTTTTCCTCATCCCACCTTGCAGCATGGGGCATTAACTCCTCCGCTGCAAATTTCTGTCCCGCTCAAATGCACATATCAATGTCTTGCAGAGCCAGACAGGCCACCGGCGACTATGTTTTCTCAAAGGTAAGGCGTCGAGGATGGCAAAACATTGATAGTCTTTAAGATGCGCACCAACCTCAGCAAGACTGCGGAATTCCAGTTGTTGCTCTGTAAGGCCATGGTGATAGCTTCTGCAGCTCAGATTCTGGAGTCGTCGTGCGCAGCCAACAAGGGCTCTGCCAAGCCTCATCCCCTGCACGCAACAAGCGTGTCTTCAGAAATGATTATTTTTCACTAAGAATTTGGCCACTTGTGTGTATAAACGGCAAAAATTCCGTCAATCTCTCTAACCCCCTTAGTTATGACAGCCTTATCAGCAAAGGTCCACGTAAACCTGCTGCAGCGACAATAAATGCCCTGTGGTGTACATAGCATGGCACGCGGTTTATCAGATGTTCGTATGGGATGTCTTGCAACGAAATTTAGGTTCCAGTCCTGCGAAAAAAACTAGGATGTCTTTTTCAAGTGCTATGTTTGACAAAAAAGGAGCTATATTTTGCTGAGTAATTTGTACAAGAACGTATGCGATGTTTCAATGGAACGCTTACAGGCAGACTTTGACGGAGTCTGAAAGATTTAAGGGGGTCTTAAAGCATATGTCACGACGAATGACCGAAAATATGCATGAATGCCTCGAAATGCTTTCCAAGACCCAAAATTCGTCGTCCAATTCGAAAAGAGCACATATTCAAACGCCTTGCAAGCAAGTGAATGGCGCAAGAAACAGCGAGCCAATTTTGACCGAGCTCTGGGACGGCACTGAAGGCAAAAGTATCTTTGACGAGGGGAAGCTGCGAAGCAAGAGAATGGAGCGTATTCACCAACATATCTAAAGTGCTGCAGTCCAGCATTTTTTAAAAATCTTTACATGAATTTCACTCTCTGAATATACGCATGTTCTCGCCAGGACAACATAGGTAAACCTATTTTTCAATTTTAAGAGACGCAAGCTTGAATTTGCATTCTGAAAAGAACCCTATGCGCGTTCAGAAGAAGTTCAAATTATAACAGCATTGCCTCCACGTTCCCTTCTCTTTCTTCATTTGCAGATAGTGATATGGCAGTAAGCATACTTCGCTTGAACTAGAATGAAAAGCAATAAGCGGCTCGCTGAAGTCAGTCTTGCAGGACGTTGCTTGCATTCCACCGAAAAGCGGTCAGGCCGAGCTAGATGCAATCAGGTCCCCCGTCTCCAACTGCCAGCTGTACTCACCCAACGTCCACTAACCGTTCGACACGTGGCTTCTATGACACGTGGCACCGTGCCATTGGAGGATGCTCGAGGAAAAGTCCTGGTAACAGCTCGCAGTAGGAGAGGCCCGCCCGAATGAGACAGCCCCGATAAGCAGAGGGTTCTATGTTCCAGTTCGACGGTCGCGCTGTTGGAACTAGACTTCTCAACTGGAAATTCAGCTGACAGATGTCCAACATAGAACCTCACCAGTCCCTGACCTAATGACGAGCATGTGAGGGCGATGCCCTAATGCAAGACGGGCAGAACCCCGTCGTAACAAAGAAGCGATTTGGACCGTCGAATGCACGTGTGAAATACTTTGGGAGACGATCGTCCGTCGATCACGCGTGCGACCTGCCTGGGCCCTCGCTCTTGTTCGCAGCCGTCCTCCATTGGAACCCTTTCCCTCCCACTTCACCTTCCTCGGAGTAGCGTTGGGCCGCCATGGCTGGCATCGCTATCGGGCTCAACAAGGGACATGTGGTAACTAAGCGCGAGAAGGTCGCACGGCCCTCGCACCGCAAAGGGGTGAGCGCTTCTTTTCTCTGCTCATCCACAGATTATTTGCTGATATGGTTGCGGTAATTGCTTGACTGATCAGAATAGGGTTTCAACCTAAGTTGTCCGGAACCTGCAATTAAGAATTGTTTGCTGAATTTGTAAAAATGACTTGTCTGAGCAAGGGTTAGGGTTAGGGTTTCAACTTCAGTCATTTGAAACTTGTAAGAGACGTTCTTCTCCTGAACTAGTAACTTTTTTGAATTGTTTGACTGAGCACATCAGGGTTTTAACCTAAGGTGATAGAAATGGCTGTTTGCTGAACTCGTTGTACTTCGTTAGAATTGCTTGACTGAATACATTATGGCCTCAACTTAAGTGTTTGAAATCTGTAAGGGACGAGTGGCATAAGCCACACGGTGAATTCGCGCCTTTCTCTGGCTGTATCTTATTTTTCTTTCCGTTTTCCTTTATTTGCTGTCCTTCTGCAGCATCTGGGCAAGCGTGTGAAGTTCGTGCGTTCGCTTATCCGCGAGGTGGTAGGCTTCGCCCCTTATGAGAAGCGCATCACTGAGTTGCTCAAGGTCGGAAAGGACAAGCGTGCCCTGAAGCTGGCAAAGAAGAAGTTGGGGACCCACCTACGCGCCAAGCGGAAGCGTGAAGAGATGACAACTGTACTTCGGAAAATGAGGTACGTGCTTTGTTGAAGTGCGTTGTCGCATCATTAGCCCTTTTACCGATTTCAATTGCTGGTCTTGTGGCGTTCTGGGCTTGTTAAGAGTCTGAGGCTATTGGGGAGTCCCTGTCAGGGCATAGCTGACCGGCATGATGTGGTGCTTGGGGCTTGCAGGGCGGGAGGAGGTACAGAAAAGAAAAAGTAAAGGGGACAACAGTCTCGTCATTTTCCATTTTTCGTTGTATGCAACCTCCATAGAGCCCTGCTGTGGCATTTTTACACTTACAGACAGTGCATTGCAGTTGACAGATATCACGAGCAGCTCTTTAAGGGCCTTTGTTTTAGCACGGCCAGAAAGGAGGTGCTTTCAAGTGTGTCTTCTGAGCCGCAATGTCTGCTAATTGCAACCAGCATGTGCTGAAATGAGACATCTTTCAATATCTTGAGCTGCAAGAGGTCATGGCTTGTGTTCTGACGTAAGGTACTGTGAGCAGTGTGATTGACATGAGTTAACAATTTTCTCTTTGAGCCGAGGAAATGTGTTGCATTGAGGTACATATTACTCCTATATAATTTTCCACTTTTTTGCGCTTCAATACATTAGCCAGCCACCCTCGGGGTTTTTCAGCAATTTCTGCTTGATTTGCTGGTCTTAAAGCTTTCGCCTATCGACAGCCTGAAGAGGAGGAACTGGTAGTGATCCATATAGCCTAAATCAGGGGGGCTTCAGGGCTACATGATGGGCTTATCGGTTTGCTGAGCCCCCGTTCCTCTGACGGGCTGGCCTATCTGCATTATAGACATTGGGTAGTGGCACATACGGCAGTATGCCAACTAATGGCAGGCAAATGAGGAGAATAAGGGGCATTTTGAAGGAACAGGAAGGCTGCATATTTGAGGGGCAAAGCTCGCCGTACCTGTTGGCCAACGATGCAAGTCTGGCATGCTACCACTTGGGTGTGGTGGTCTGCTGCAGCTTGAAGGCAGAGAATCTTCTGCTGTAAAGGCTGCAAGCTTCGGTCTATACGAAGCCCATTTTGTGGCCCTGACGGGGGCTTATGGAGCCCTGAAGTTGTGCTCTATCTCTGAACTTCAGTCGTATACCATTTGAGGAAACGAGCCACCCCGCACTTACCAGAAGATAAAGGTCGCTGCAATACTTTTGCCAGTGCGCAACCTTGTATTATGCAGAATCTTTTGGGGCGTCTTTTGGTGGATGAGCCCACATTACGAGCCACCATCCATAAAAGTGCTGTTATAGCTGTTCTTTGCTTCATTTCAAGACACGCTGTACAGTATCAAGGGAATGACCCTTACTGAAAGGGAGACGATGTTTGCCACTAGTATGCTGCAGCTCAGTACATGCAAGAGACGAGGTAAGAGTTGCTACAGGGCGAAAGGGCCATTGTCACTGGAAGAGGGAATGTCAGCTGTCTTGCTGGATGGCGAAGCATGCCTGCTTGGAGTCCAGAGAGAGCAATGGGCCGACTCTCACTGGTCAGATGGTGACCACGTTGTATATGAAGCAAGGCAGAGTGGGATCTGGAGATCAGTGCACTGTGCGAGGCCTCATGCCGGGACGCCATGGTCAGCAGATATTCTACCTTAATGAGTCTAGGGGTAAGCTGGAGACAACTTGGCTCGCCTGCGTTAAGTATATGCGAGAATATTTGAGCCCTATGGTTATGTGATAGTAGCGTCGACCATGTCTGTATGGAATAGCTATAAATCAAGGTCCTCCACAATTTAGAATTACTGCACTATACTGTACTGGGCTAGGCTACCAGGCGGGGTCAGAACATGTTGCTATACGGGTTTTTGTTTGGAAAGCGTACTTTTCATTTCGCCTTCACTACTCTTTTTGGCTAGATCGATACTGATTCCGAATTTCGTACACCTGAAACTCTTCTATGCCTTATCCCCCCTACCCAACATAGACTTACCAAAATTCCTCTTATTTCCTATTATTTCCTCGTTTCCTCCTCTTCCTCCCATCACGAATTTTACAATAATCTTTTGCACCATTCTAAACGGTTGCCATCTGTTGGTTCCACGCTCCTGCTCACATGCTGAACTGGTGAAAGGAAAGAACCCTCTTATTCATCTCTGGAAAGGCGTTCATTATTGATTTTAAAACAGCAGGAGGTCCGAGTCGGCTTCTGCTGCCATTGAAGTGAAAACCAAACTTTGTTGTTATGACGTACAGTCACAACACTTTCTGATCATTGACAGAGACCTCATTACCACACCGGACATTCCTGAGCCCTCGGAGCCATTGAGGAGCGTCCGAAAATTGGAAATCGAAGCGGCTTTCTTATACGGTAGTGCGATGTTCATGCGATGTGCGACGCGCATGCGAAGTCGCAAATGCGATGCGACTCGTGCCAGGCCGAGCGATGCGTACCGGTGCCTCGCATTACCGCCATAGTGCGACGCGAGCCCATTGTGCGACGTGCAAGCAACGTGCGACTACGGTGAACGTCATACTATGGGGATCTCGTCGCACGAGACCAAGCCATGCGACACAAGTTTCGCAGGCTGAAGTGTGCCAGGGCCGTTGGGAGACTGATTCTGTTGCCCTCAAAATAGCTTGTACAGCCTCCACATCACTCAACTGTTGCGTTTTGATATGACTCACATCTGTTGGAGCTCTCTCCTCACAACATTGTAGAAGCGCATGGATCTGTTGCTCCTCATAAATAATTTTGTTCTACATCTTGATGCTGCCTCACTAAGACTTCAAATCTTAAAATAAACTCATCAATAAACTCTCTCCTTGAAAGACTTTTAAGTTACAAACTCTGTCCATAGAGAATTTCTTACAGCTATAGATTTCTCAAATAGATCTCTTTCAGTTTATCCCACATTTCTTTTGCTGTCGCTTTGCCGCACAAATGACAAGATGCTTTTGATCAATAAGACTAGCAATGTGATATTTTTCCTCACAGCTTGATTTCTTCCATTTCTTCAGATCTGGACCTGCCGCCACTGGTTTAGCATATGCACCTTAACAATGTGGTATCAGAGCTGAGTGACAGAGAGTTGAGTGATAAATCTATTAAAAGAGGAAGTAAGTAAGCACAAAGAAAAGATAGGAGATTTTGAGAAAGACAAGAAAAATGAGTAAGAGCAATAATGCAGGGAAGATCTTGTCCAATAGAACAAATTATTCAACATAAGAGATCTTCACCAAAATCAAGCTGCAGAAAGAAGGATGTTGGGATGTTGTTGAAGGTACATCTGCTAAACCAAACAAAAGAAAAAAGAGAAAGAGAAAGAGATCTATCTAAAGAAATCTACAATTAAAAGAAATCTTTTATGGACAAAGTTTATGACTTTTAAGTCTTTCAAGAAGAGAGTCTATTGATGAGTTTATTTTAAGATTTGAAGTCTTAGTGAGGCAAAATCAAGATGTAGACGGAATTATTTATGAGGGGCGGCAGATCCATGCGCTTTTACGTGAGGAGAGAGCTCCAACAAATGTGAGTTGTATCAAAACGCAACATTTGAGTGATGTGGAGGTCGTATGTAACAGAGCTCTTTTGCTACAATAAGACTGTTGGTAACAAGAATATCACGCCTATTTGGTTCTTTACCAAGCACGTCTAATAATTCACAAAGAGAGGGTACAACCATCCCGTTAGTGTTGGTAGTTATAGTTCCTGGATTCTCCCCTCCTAAGCTACAGAGGGCCGGTTTTTTTTCGGTTCTTTCCCCTTCGCCGAGTCGCCGGCTCCTTCGGACATTCCTTTGCCATGTGTCCAGTCGCCTGACAACGGAAACACCGACTTTCCTTCTTCAGTTTCTCTTCCTCCTGCGGACTCAATTTTCGGATCTTTCCACGCGGGGAAGGAGCTGGCGTGTCCCCGTGGGTCTTTCTTTTCATCCCACGTCCATTCTTTCGGCGAGGTCGTTGGCTAGGTCCGCCACGACCTAAAGTGTTGCCTGCTGTGCACAAAGGACGCCCGCATCTGACGCACGAGGTGTGATAATGTCACGTGGCTCAACACGTGGACTACTGTAGCAGGCTAAGATCTAATACCCCAAAATGCTTCCCTCGCTCCTCACAGAATTTCTTCCAGTCACTGCATATCGCGGGCTGCAAGCTCTTAAACACTCTAAAAGCTTCACCCCACAGTGACGGGTAGGCATAGTTCACCCACTCCAGAGGTGGGCATCGGGTGGCGTGGAGGTAGACCTGCCCTAACCACTGCTCAATCGAGCAGTCGGTCTCGGGGCGCTCACCCCACCCTGTCAATAGGGGTCACCTCGGCCCTATTACTGTGGGGCGTGGTCCGGGTCGGGATGATCCCACATCGCCAGTGGGAGTCCCAAAAGGGATTCCTCCACCACTGGGTTGTGCGTCCACCTCCATAGATTGACTCCCCCCGTAGTCGAGACCGGGGGAAGAGCTTCTTGCCGCAGCAGGGTGGGATACAGGGACTGCAAGAACAGGGGACGTAGACACAGCAGGGGGTCCCTATAGGGAGGTCCCTCGCAGACACGGATCTAGACTACATCAAGGTGCGTTACGTGCGGTATGGACACTGACAGTGCAGCCTGGGGACTACCGGACGTACCTGTAGTCTTCCGCAGGCTCTCCCTGACTTCCGCCAGGTCCTTTTGCAAATCATCCCGGACGCTATCCAGGAGATTGCGGTAGTTCTCTGCAGCTGTCTGTTGATAGAGTTCCAGCTGCAGCATCCGTTGAGCTTGCAGAAGGTACTGCTCCCTCATGGCACATACCAACTCCCGGAGCTCAGCCTGCTCCGTCCGAATCCAATGCCCAGCCCTTACGGAAATGGGCTGCTCCATCAAATGTGGGGCCGTCGGGTCCCCCGGTTCTTCCTGCCAGGGCCCCTGCCCTGGCGCAGGTCGCCACTCCGGGGAGTCCGGAATCAGCGGCGACCAAGGTCCGGAGGCAGTGGAGCTGACCATAGGCAACTCCGGCCGCTCCACCTTCGTGGGAGCTGCTCCTGCTGATTCCTCCCCCCGTGCCTGGTCCTCCTCGTCCCGAATCAGCCGCGGTGGTGGTTTTGAGAGGCCCGCATCCCCTCCAGCTCGCTCCAGACTATAGATCCGTACTATACACCTTCAGGTTCGATACTGTACAGTACTGTACAATACAGTACAGTACAGTACAGTATCCCCCCTCCGACTAATATTTTCGCCATGGTTTCGGCAAATATTTTGGGGCAAAAATCTTGGAATTTGCAAATATAAGGAAGTCGAGTGTTACGAATAGGCGGGTGGTATTATGTTAGAGTCCCGGGTGCGGCCGTACTGTTTCTCTCTGTACGGAGGCACATGGCCGCCCGGCGAGCCCTGTCGCGAGCTCCTATAAGTGCCGTACATTTAACTACACAAGCTCCTATTGGTGCCGTACGTATACCATACGATTAACCGTACCTTTTTTTTTGGAAAATTCTATTCTCACACCTTTTTTGTCTACGCACAGACCTCTTTTCCCTGGGCAGGTTTTAAAATAGACAAAAAAGGAACACACCTTTCACACCTTTTTTTTTTCACCTTTTTTTTCACATCTTTTTGGAATCGATACACGCTACCAGTCCTGAGCGGCCGAGCGCCGTGAGACCTTTTTCTGTCGGGCAGATTTTACTCCTTATCATTTATTTTCAGAGAAAAAAATATCTGCCTGCCCGAATCCGTTCGCAGCGGAAGATCCGTCCGCCACGAGATCGTTCGCGGGTGGCCGTCCTTCACACGTGCAATAATTTTCCGCCGTCGATATTCACGCAGATCGCACCATGGCAGATCACCGTTCGATCAGCAGCCGGGCTCTGTCCCACGTGTCCCACCCAAGCCGGCTCCAAGGACCGTACAAAAGGCGTACGCCCGCAGCTTCGAGGAAAGTCAAAAAACGTAATAATTAAAGTTGAGTGCCTGTACCAATCACAGTTTGCCACGTCTAAAAAGAGCACGCGGCAGATGGTGATTGATTCAAGCTCGCAATGTAAGGAATTTAGACTTTCCTCGAAGCTGCGACCGTACGAATTGTGTACGGTCCTCGAGCCTGCTCGGGTGGGACACGTGGGCGTGTGCCATTCGCTGGAACCGAGCCCGGCTGCCGATCGAAAGGTGATCTGCCGTGGTGTGATCTGCTCTAGAATCGACGGTGTATAGTTTCTGCACGTGTGAAGGACGGCCACCCGCGAACGATCTCGTGGCGGACGGATCTTCTGCTCCGAGTGGATTCGGGCAGGCCGATATTTTTTTCTTTGAAAAAAACAAGAAAGGGTAAAATCTGCCCGATGGAGAAAGGTGTGTATCGATTTCAAAAAGGTGGGAAAAAAAAGGTGAAAAAAAAAAGGTGAGAAGGTGTGAAAGGTGTGTTCTTTTTTTGTGCTATTTTAAAATCTGCCCGGCGAAAAGAGGCCTGTGTGTAGACAAAAAAGGTGTGAGAATAGAATTTTCCTTTTTTTTTCAGACTGTACTGTACAGTAAGCACCCTGTAGCACAAGATAAGTGGGGTTAAGGGGAGACTGCTGAGCTAGTTGCAGGTGCTGTACGGCCACTCGCGCGTCCGTGCTGAAACTGATGAAGGGTTGTGTTGGTGTTGTGGGTCTGCCTGCAGCATAGAGCCAGGATCCGGGGGATTCAGAGGTACGCGCAGCGGAAGACGTAGGGATCCTGAAGATGTTCCCACCGGCGGCTGGACTCGATGCGCAAAGAGCCCTTCCTTGGGGGCTCTCTTCCCCTGTCCTCTCTTCGGCTATTCTCTTCGCTAGACTTCTAGTTATCATCGGTCATTGGGAAGAGTGTAAGGCAGGATATCACAAGATGGTAGCTTGGCATAGTGACAGCAAAGGGAAAATAGGACTCAGCTTAGATAAAGGTTGTGTTTTGGAAACTCACCCCAGCCAGCGATTGGCTGGGGATTGTCATTACAATGAAAGTGTCTTCTCACTGAAATCTTTGTCTGGCTGGGCTGAATGGGATGTCTAAATGCTATCAGCAAGAAGACTCTTTCTCTTTCTCTCTATGCAATGGAACTCTCTCTCTCTCTCTCTCTCACTTAGCATCTGTTGCTGGAGCTGAAGAGGCAGAAAAAGAAGAACAAGACAACAAACCACACAGCAAATACAAATACTAAGCCCAGCACTAAAAGACAAACTAGCATCACTGACATCCCATCTACTTATCACTGACAGTAGATCCTGAGTCTTAGCAGTGACAGTCTCTGATTGGCCAACTGCCCACTGAGAGGCCTGACTGACTACGTGGAGCCTTATGATAGGTCAACAAATGACAATCGGCGGCATTATGCGGCGCTTCCGAGTGCGCCTTGCTGGATGGTGTGCTGTTCCGTGGGCCGCCAACACATGGCGCCGCCTTCTCGCATTCTCTGTCGGCAGCTCCTGGATTATGCCGGTCCGTGACACTGAAGAGGCATATGTCAAGTACAACTGAACTGACGCGGATCCGTCGAGCGCAGCTCCACTACGCTACAACCCCTAATATTTTCCGCAATATTCCACAAGGATGGATCGATGAAGTCGGCACAATAAAGCTGAATCTCATGGCGCGAGCTCAAGAGGAGGAATCTATGAGGTCATGTATGCGCCCAGCCTTAAGAAGAACCTGATGTCTGTAAGGCAGCTTACCAGAAATGGTGTGCATGTCAACTTCTTTGGAGACAGATGCACTTTGAGGTGACAAAATGGTTGTTTAGCATTGGAGGCATATGACGATGGAAATTTGTTCAGAGTGAGATGTGCAAGAGGCAGAAGTGGAAAACACGGCACATGTGCTAAGAGCATATACTGCAGATGCTAAGCACCAGAATAGAAAAACGAGGATGAAGTGAAATGTATGAAGGCCTCTGATGAAACAAAGAGAGTGATTATGAGTAATGTGCTGATCCAATGGGATTGTGTGTTGTGTTCATCGTGTGTGTCTGGTGCGAGTAAGAGTGTGTCATTTCTTTCACAATGTGGTATCAAAGCCGAGTGATAGAGAGCTGAATGATAGATCTACTGAGAGAGGAAGTAAGTAAGCACAGAGATAGGATAGAAGGAGATTTTGATTGAGACAGAAAGCACAGAGAAAGGATAGAAGGAGATTCTGATTGAGACAGGAAAAATGAGTAAGAGCAAGAACAGTGATATGAAGGGTGAGTAGTGAGGATTGGTCGAGTAATCCTGCAGTACTCAGGATGAGCTTGAATGTGAATTTTGGCGTTGTTCCGCTACTAAAACACGACTTGCATATGAAGGAAAATTTAACTGCATTGCATGGAACTCCTCGGTCACTATTTGGTGACCAAAGATTTGTCAAAGCATGGCACGCCGGCAACAACGAGACACGCTGAAAACATCTCGGACATCACATGATGGAAAAAGCATGATGTCGACAAATCAACAAATAGCAACATCACAGATTACGTCACACAAGTTCAATCTTAGCACTCAGATCAGTGAACAAGACATGATACGGAGTACCGAGTCAAGTCCTGCACCATGAAGAGCCGCAACAAAGGGGGATACATCCTGAGCTTCATAGAACTGCCGAGAACCTCACAGGTGCTGGGTTGGTTGTGCTATTGTCAAGGAGCAAGCCACGAACAAATATGCATGCAGCATGAGCCCCGTATTTTTAATCCCCATATATGTGCATTTTTTACATAAAGGCGCTTAAACAATATTTTGCACAGCTTCAAAATCCTGAAACCCGACATGCAGGGTTATTGTACGTGCACATCACCAATTCAAGATTTCCCCTATAACTTGCTAATAATGTGATACTCCTGCGGCGATTAACTGGAGGAAAAACTGTCATCGAAGTACCTGCTTCAAAGCGCACAACACAAGCAAGCATCACAAGGTTGAGTCTTAGGTAGCGAAATCAATATGGGAAAGCATCGTCGCGCTTCCTCTCGCCCCCTATTCTCTCCCCTCCCTTTCTCCCCTCTACTCTCCCACCTCACAAAAGTCTGGAGTGAGATAGTGAGATGGCCTGTGAGAGAGCAAAATCAGCGAGAACACGGGGTTGACTTCAGAGTGGGAGTGAAAAAGAGCGGCGAGAGCGGGAGTGAGAAAGCAAGGACAGAGAGAGAGAGTGAGAGAGGGACCTTGACCTTCTTATTGAACCCCAACAATGCTATGATAGAAAAGGACGTAGACTCCATCGACTCTCAAGAGGAAAACTTTTCACTCACTTTGCACTCATCTGCTCGACGGCCTCTGACGCAAGAAGCAATGTTTCAGAAGCTCTCTCCATAACAGTCCAAAGATCGCAGTCGAAATTCCTTCTGAGCACAACCCACGCATTGTTCCTCCCTCTCACACATATTTCCTGACTCTCTCTCCCTCCCTCCTCCTTCTGGTATGATCCTCCTTCTTTATCCTGCTCGGACCCTTCAGAATGTATCTGCTGCGAAGTTGCTTCTTGTCGAACTTGATTCAGCAGGGCAAGTGAATCCTGCAATACGACATCAATAACCCTACTTCAAGTGAATACAGATAAGGAAGGAGAGAATTGAAAGTTTCTTAAAGACAGCAACCTCGCCCCCTCCCACTCAGACACCATCACACCCTCTGCCTCCTGCTCACTCTCTCCCACTCTCGCACACTCCCGCTCTTTCTCCTTCCATTCCTCTTACTCCTGTGAAAAGTTGGGCGTGATAGAGACCTTAGAAAGAGTGGTCACTTTGATAGGAGGAGATGCTTGAATCGTTCGAGTGGAGGGATCAACGAGGAGGTAACGATGTCCCTTAATGTGTGTTGCCACAGGTCCTCCCCAATGGCGGGAGAGAGTTTCCTGTAATTCCTCTACCGCAGGGGCTATCTGATAATGCAATTCCACCCAAATGTCAGTAAGTGAAACTAAGAACACAAAGCAACGGCTTATCGATGCAAGCAAGCAGCGAGCAAACCGAAATGGACATCAAGGAGAGGAGGTCTTAACATGGATAACATTGGGACGCCACATATACGTATAGCAACTTTAAAAAGAGGTAAAAACATACTAAACACGACAAAAATAAGTTAAAGGTGGACTCACAGTGTGAAAGAGCTCCTCTGCAATGTAGGCTGCCCCTCCTTTAGCAGGCATGAGAAGCAGCATAGTAAGGGCCTTATGCTGGAAAATCAGCATCTCTCTCCATCCCCTCTCTTTACCAGCCTTCAAATACACTCTAGGAGCCACTGCCTGACCCTCCTCCACTCCCCATGCTACGGTGCTCAAAAAACCACTCGCTGTTTTGTACCACGCATCTCCCTTCATTGGCTGTGGAGGTTGGTCGGAAAGGGAAAACCCGAATTCCTGAAAAGGGGATGGGGTCCCTGAAGGAGGAGAAGAGAAAGAGGGAGCCGTCTCTGCATTACTCCCTCCATGGGAGGAGAATCGTACATCTTCTGAAACACTTCTAGAAGGCTGGGAAGCCTGTGTTGGTCTCCTACCTCCTCCCCCTGTAAAGGGAACTTTCCCTGGAGAGGTCCTAAAGAGTGATCGCAACTTTGATCTGCCAAAAGAAGGGGGCTTCGCAGACATGGCTGAGAAGAAACTAAGAGAAGTCTGCTCTGAATCGGAGATTGTATGTGCAGAGAGGGAGGGAGAATGCAGTAGAGGGGACGACCGGGATTGGAGGAGCTGCCGAGGGATGGTGGTGGAGGAGGTAGAGGAAAGTGCAGAGGGAATAAGGCGGAGATTAGCATATGTGCAGAGGGGGGAAGTGCACTCCTGTCGTATCATGTTCATCATGATATTGAAAAAAAAAAAGAGGCAATAGAATGTCAGAAAGATTGAAGGGAGTTAGCAAGGGCCCCCACTGACCGCTTTGAGTCAAATCCTGGGGAGAGAATAGTAAGCAAGATTTGAGGCAATGTCGGAAAATCAATCAAGTCAGCAATATCGAGAAAATAATAGCGAGTGATGACGAAGATGAAGTGCATAAGCAATTTTTAGAAACCTGAAGAATGCATTGGCTTTACATATATCGGAGTTTGTACAGGTTTACATCATGCAAAGGTGAATGTGTTCTTGTTTGCAATTCGCTATTCAACAAAGCAGTGCAAACAGTTCTGGTGAATGTGACTTACGGGAGGTAGGGTGGTGGATACAAGCAAGTCATGGAACATAAGGACGCAATCGATGCGGAATACGGCCTCCTGCGATGCTTGAATTGAGCCAATGACCGACTGCAAAGGATAGCAGGAGTCCATAGGAAATGGGACGAGAGTCAGCATGCCATGCATTATTGAAAATTCAAACCACCACGGACAAGGAAAAGTGCATGGGATGTATGTCTGCAGTCGCTTAAGTAGAGTTCACAACCCAAGGTAGTGGCTCTGACTACCAGTTCTATAGTATACCTTCCGACAAATCAAATCCTTTAGCTCTTATCCATTACTCATGAAAATGCTGTAAATACTATTGAATACTGTTGCAGTTACGATAAAAGTTCGATATGTTTTTAAGGTCAAACACATTCAAACACATTATCCCAATTGCTACGGTTGAGTTACGGTTACAGCAGGTTTGCGTACCTGCACATTCAAAAAAGAGTGGCGATCTAAAGGAAGCAGCTGAACTGCGCCACGTTCTGTCAGTCCGTCCGCCATGGTCGGCAATCTCCACTTTCTACCTGTTGATCCCTCTGCCACGAATTTCTCAAGCACCGTAAAACCATGTTGCAGTATAAGCCCAAAGAAAAAAGCATCCTACCTATAGTGTTGTTTTCCCCAGTGAATGAAGACAATCGCAACTGGTGGATAACCACCATCACCAGTTCAATGCATGGTCGTAAACATAAACCCTCAAAGCAAGAAGTCCCCTATAGTGCTCCGTACTACTCGACTTTTTAACCTCCCCAATGCAAATGAGATGACCCACCGACTAGCCCATCCGCTTTGCTGTCAGCAATAGACGAGAGAGCGCTCCCGCCCCGCCGAGCAGCCGCTGTCCCAAAAATAAGGACAGAAACAAAGGCGTCGCAGACCTGAAAGGTAGTCCGGAAAAAATGCTGCGAGTGAACGTTTAGCTGCGTCGGGAGAAGGTTGGTCGGCCAAGAGGAGGTCGGATATGGGGCCGAAGAAGAGGTTGAAGAGAGAGTGGGCTTCACGGAGCACATCTCTTAAGGCCTCCGTGCGTATGTTTTCTTCTACTCCAGCTGTTCCGCCCTTTTCCGCCACCTGAATGACCACAGGGGGATGCCTGAGTTCGAAATTCAAAACTTTACGAGAGTGCAGTGGTCAGCAGAAGTTTTAGATAGGCTAGTCGCTCTGAAGTTTGCAGAATATGGAGATTGTTTCGGTCGGCAAAGAATGCAGTGGTAAGGTGATGCCGCATACCTACCAGCACCATCCAGATGGACGGCTCGCATTCCAGGAAAACATGAATGTGCTTCTCAGCATCCATGACCTCACATGGATGCGCCGGGGAAAACACTCTGTTCATGCACAAAACAAAAAACATCAACAGCCAATGTTCTTCTGTCCGAAGAGTCGAGAACGTGGAGGTATAACCAAATCACGCATTTCAATTTGCACAGTGCAAGCAATACGAACTGCCTGTGCATTGTGGGAAGACAGTGGCAGCAGCGTATGTGAAAAACAAGGGTACACATTACTTGTTAGAGGATCTCGCTGTCAATGCTGTGTCGCTAAGTATGTTTGAAGAAAGATTCAACAACAAGATTCTAAAAAAAAAAAAAAAAAAAACCTCGGCATGAGACAAGAAAGGTGGTTGCTACTAGTAACCGTGCAAAACAATTTGCATGAGAAATAAGCTTACATCAGATAGGGAGATGGTTTTAACTTCACCAGATAAGTTGTTGACTAATTCTCATAAAGCAAACCACGTCGATAACTGGTTTGTAATACAACTCATGCAGTGGGCGATATGCCAGGGAGCAAGAATTCCATATTGTTGAAAAAAATTGCAAACACCAAAAGCATTCCCTACAATCGACACCATCAAGGGAAAAACCAACAGAGCTCCAGTCTACGCCTTAAATATTCTTACCCCATTTTCCGTTTTAACTCAAGCAACTGGATTTCATTTCCTTCTCTGGCACTTTGGTCTTGTTGGAGGTTCGTTCAGGAACATATTTCGAGACAATCTTCTAGATATCATAAAACATAGGTTTCTTCTAGAAGAAGCATCGAGCAGCATGGTGCTCCACCACAAACGGTTCTACAAATTTCGAGCATGTAGATGATGATAATTTGATAGTGAGAGACTCGGAGAGTCGAAAGATCAGAGGATTAGAGGAGGGCTAACCGGGTGAAGGTGATGAGGCCCTCCGCCAAGCCCACGAGAGAGAGCTGCTCCCACGGAGCAGTGCGCTCCGGAAAGAAGTACAAAATCTTGTCCGCCTCCTCGCCTTCTTGCTGACCTCGCCTCGTATCGAACACACAGAGGCGTAAGGCCTGCGCGGCGCTCGCAGGCCCCACCATTGCTTCAGGCGAGAGAGAGAGAGAGAGAGAGAGAGAGAGAGAGAGAGAGAGAGAGAGAGAGAGAGAGAGAGAGAGAGTTGCGGTTATTCCCCAGTTGTCACCCTTCAAACTTTCAAGGCCTCCGAACTCCACACTCACTTGGAAGCAAACTAAAAAACGCGAGGACCCAGCCAATCTCGACTCGCCACGAAAGCACTTGTGCACACGTGGCGAGCCACCATTTGGAGGAAGGAAAGAAGGAACGCAGGAATGCCCCGCAGGGCTGTTCTGTGATCTCAGTTAGGCCACTGTCCCTCCTGCCTGTGTAGCTGCGACTGGAGCATAGAACCAGGTACACAGAACCAGCGCCTTGGACTCCGGCTCTCCCCGGCCTTGCTCCCTCACTCCCCTCCAGCCATGGCGGTCGCAATGCCCTCCCCCTCCAGCAGGAGAAGGGCGCGCGCACGTGTGGCCTCCATACACGTTCTATGGCTGGTGGCGTCGCTCTCTATGATGGAGTACGGGCGGCGGCAGATGGCGGGCACGGTGGGGGAGGTGGCGGCGAGGGTGCAGAAGGAGGAGGCCAGGCTGCTAAGGAAGGTGCGCTTCATGAGGACGGGGGAGGAGGAATAGCGCGGCTGGTTTGCTGGCAGTGTGGATTAGGTTTTTGGATTCAGCAGATGGAGCGAGGTTTTGGATGACGCAATGGGAAAATCTGAAGTTTGAATCTCCTGTAATTTGGAACACTGAAGAAGAAAACTCGGGTGGGATGAGGAGAGGTGCTGCCTGAAGCCTGGAATATATGTGGAAGAGACGGCTCAATGAAATCTTGGCATTGCGGGGAGGGCGAGTCAACGTAGGACTGAAAGCATGACATTGGTATGGTGCGGTAACCCGTTTTGTTGATTTCGTGGCTTCTCTTCTGAAGTCGCTGTCCACGAGTTGAGAACTTTCTGTTACAGTCTGTGTTGAGAGTTTATGTAGTCACTGGAAAAGGTTCAAGTCGACACCTCCATTCATCCATTGCAGGACATTGTAAAGTAGAGAACAACTGCTTTTTGCTCCATTTCTGTGGAGTACAAAAAAATAGGCAGAAATTAAATTTCAATGTAAATTTTATTCTAACGGAAGACTAGTTGGCTCGATCTCTGCCATGCTGTGGTTCCTCCCCTCGTTTCTTTTCTCAAAGAAGGAGACTCTGTTTTGGTCATTTCAGAAGGATGATCCTATCACTCATTGTACTTGCGACAAGGCTTTCTTCTGCCACTGAAGAGCATCTGCTTCATGTGACACCCTACCACTGCAGATACTCTCATCCCCTATCTGAAGCTGTCCATCTGCGCATGCAGCACATAGGAGCCCCCTTAGGAAGGAAAGTGGCATTGAACTCACGATGGCGAGGCCATCAAATGTACATGGACAAAAGCAGCATGGGGAAGGAATCACGAGGAACAGGTCGCAAAGGACCTAAGCACAAAAGAAAAAAGCTAGGAGCGGAAAATTACGCCTCGGCCCCTTAGCTTTCCATACGCATTCGTAATTTTGAACCAGAACCAGTTGCACTAAATGAGCACCAAAATGCATTCAACCTCAGCATGAACAGGGACACAACTTTTTCCATCGCTCCAACCAATGCGGCTTAACAAATTTGATAGTGGTTGTTACAAGGCTAAGACAGGTTGTCTTATCAAAGCCATCTTCACCGTTCATCGTTCCTGCATTAGTGTGAACCAAAGCCCCACAAACTTTGATGGATGGCGTAATAGAGTAGGCCACACTATTTACGCCAGTCGAGAATTGAATCACGTATTCCCTAAAAATATGTTCTTATATTCACACTCATTTTGTACTTATACATAACAAATACACTAAGTAGACAACCCACTCTAATTGCGCCATAGACATTTCGCCAAACCAGCAACTGGTGCGGGTCACTCTAATTGCATGCTCACACTGAATACGATGACCGATGCGCAAGTGCGCAGTTAAGGGAACATCCGAGAAGGAGAGGGGTGTGGCATTGATCCGAGAACAGGGAACATCCGAGAATGGTTCATGAAGGACATCAGGGCCTGTCATCTTGAAAAAACTCAGGAAGAATTGCCATTGTAAAACCCAGGAAGAATTAGCGTTGGTTCTGGCGATGCCGATGCCACCAAAGGTGGACGGACACAAACCGACATGGAGAACCACGAGGAACCGCAAGCAGAGGAGAACGGGATGAGCTGCACCCGCCAAGGGCGCAGGGACAAGGGCCCCTCGAGGCAGTCCCAGCCAATCAGGCGCTGCCACGGCCGCATCCAACTGGACATGTGAGTCAAGCGATCGGATTGATTGATGGGTTCAGGGCTCAAAGCGGGTCCTGAACCCCGCGACGGCGGAACTTGGACTCGACGGTCGTCCAGTGTCAACGCGCCACGTGTACAAAGTGTACACATGGCGCGTCTCCATTGGACCGTGTTCGGATCTGGCTCGCAGTAGAGGCCTCCCTGCCTGCCTGACCTGTTTCTCGCCGCCTTTTAGTACCTGCGTCTGCCCATCTGTTCATCTCTTCTTGCTCTGCGCAGCGCAGCGCAGAGCAGAGCAGGACTATGTAGGGATAAAGGTTGAAGCTTTGCAGCTTAGAAGTTTTGGGGCGCTGTTCTGGCCATGGCATCGTTTAGTCAGCCCGCTTCTGCAAAGATGTTAAGGTCAGCAGTTGGAAGTAGTATTTCCGAACCGCGTTTGGTGTTGAATGCAGCATTTACAAGGAGCTGTCGTCGAGGCTCTATGGAATGTAGGCTTCGGATAGGCATGAGGCTGCAAAGAGAAGGGAAGAAGAGCATGAAGCTTCTCAGATTGAAGTACTCAGACTGTGTAAAGTTAAACAGTCCTTTTTTCGATCCTTTCAACAATGGCAGGGCTCGAGCCAGGAGCTCAGAGCTGGTGCTAATGGATGCAACGGCCCAGGACGCGCAGCAGCAGACTGACTCTCCAGATGCTTCTGAGAAGTCTGCTGAGGAAAGCAGCTCTGAAGGGCCAGGATACCATCTCGTTACCAGCATGCGGACACCTTACTCTGCTCTCACTATTGTGGATATACCCTCAAATGCTGATGGCTCCTTGGCTGGAGCAAGGTTGCTTTTGCTGGATGATTCAGGTAAACACTAGTAACCACAAGGCAGTTGCGGGCGCAATCACGCTTTGATGCGTGAGCTTTGTTGTTGGCTTTATTCTTCTTTCTCGTCTTGTAAAGACTGTTTTTGATCATGTGGTTTACACCTGTTTTAGATCGTCTATGACTTGTGCAGGACACATTCAAAGTCTCTACTATGAGGATCGTTTTTGGACAGGCTCGTACTGGGTATGTCACGAATTTGTAGAATAAACCTCGGATCCATGCTTGAATGTTGTGGGTTTTTGCTGAATGCCATGTGAGCGGCGGCTGCCTTGTTATGGTTGGCCAAAGTTCTACCGCTGATTAATTATTTTTTTTTAGCTCAAAGCAGGGTTTCCTTTATCATAATGTTCTGAATTGATGAATTGACAGCCTTATATTGCATATAGATGTTTCGCAGATGTTTGTTGTTTGCCGCACATTGACTTAGAATTTCTTGATCAGAATGCCGCACTCCTTACCTTAGTTTGCAATTGGTTAGTTGTTAATGTCAGGTTTCATTGCTGCGGGAATTTCGCATTTGACCTTCAACTACGGAATGAAGTCAAAGAGGTCTAAATGAAATTTATTGTCCTGAAACTTTTGGAAACGTTTTTTAAATGCTGAAACTGCTTCTGAGTGTGAACTTGCGGTCTGTTGCAGGATGAATTCGCTTCAATCGTTCCACTTCTGCCAGAAGGTCCAGTCGGCTTCCTTGGCCTGGTGTGTGCCTCAAGCTTCGGAGAAACCGGTAGAGGGTGAAGGCAGCTGGAGAGACTTCCCGGGGATGAATTAATGTGAGGATGACATTCCTTCCGATAATCAACTGACAGAATGAACTTGGACATGTTCCCTTATCGGTGTGTGTGGGTGGTCCTGTAATGGAATGGAAGGAGGGAGTGAATGGAGATGGATGATACCTGCGGCTCTTGTTTGGCGTTGTTGTTGAGGGCAAGTTTCTCATGGGCAACGAATTTTCTTATTTATAATCGTGTAAATGTGAGTGGCAGTGGTGTTGGGAATGGTCTCACATTGCGTACAGTGTTTTATGGTTCTTTCACCCCCTCAGTCTACATGATTTTGGAACTTATGTTTAACTGTTTAATGTATAATGCGATCATTTATACGATTGGTCAATGTTTCCTTGTCTAACTGATTCATGGCAACAGCAACTGAATATAAACTTCTCAAGTCAAGTTGCGAGAATTTGGTATATGTGAGACTTTGCACTGGCGTGATGCTTCTGTGGTCGACTGTTGTAGTTGTCAAGTGCAAAGTTAGGGACTGTGATGATTCATAAGGTCTCGTTCGTCGTAATGGCGAGTACCAACAAGCCTTGACGACCATCCTTTATATCACCACTCATAACCTGAGTCCCTTGATTGCTTTTGGCAACACTTCTCTCTGCTTTCAGAGTCTGGGGAAGTAATTGACTTTAAAATTCTTTTGCTCAACCTTTGTCGGAGGTGCACTGGCACAGTTGAAGATACTATGAGCATGAAAACCGTTATCGTACTGACAAGGAGTAATTTTCAGATGAATCTCTCTTGTGACTCATAGCTTGCGCCTTTTTAGTTTTTCATTATGTAATTAGTAATGGCTCCTTGTGTGGTCTGTCTATCGCTTTTCTCCTGGTTTGTCCGTTTCATTCTGCCTGAGCTACTTGAATTGGGCTGGAAGTCAGGGACGATGATGTATATTTGTAAGGTCTCGTTCGTCGTAATGGCGAGTACCAACAAGCCTTGACGACTATTCTCTATATCACCACCCATCGTCTGATGTCCCATGGCTGGCTCCAGTAGTTTTGTTCTTGCTGTCAAGAAACTGCGATGGTTTCCCTCTAATGTTTGAAGTATACTGGTTTTCGCTTGGTAAACTCTGCAACCGATTGCTTTGCCAGGCAATCACTTGAACGTGCGATGTTTGCTATTCAAGTATCTCTATTCATTTCGAGAGAAGTTTTGAAGAGGAAATACCCTCTGCATCCGCTTGTCATGTTGACTTTAATTGGAGATCAAGACAGCAAGCAAGGAATTTTTTTTTTTTTTGTGCAATTTCTGAACCTGATGTGGCTTCCTTTTGGGACAATTGCAGACTTGTGTGAATAGTGCTTGGTTATGCAGTTATGTTAACGACGGTATAGCTCTACTAGGCCGCAGTATTGTAAGGTAATAATGAAATCCTTCCTCGGTGAATTGTATACTTCATCGCTGATTGCTCCTCCATGATTCCCTTTTTCATGCCTGCAGGCAGGTGGAAGCGCAGCGCGTGTCATGAGGAACTTATGGCCTGCAGTGCATCTTGTGGCCTGGGAGATTGATGAGATCGTAAGTACTTTCATTTGCATACCGTAAAGCTAAACTTTTTTTAACATTTAATAAGTAAATATTCCAAATGTCTCAAAATATTCAATAATTTCTTAGTTAGTAGTCATTAAAGCTTTCATTTGCAGGAATGGTACTTTGTATGAAAGCAAGGGCGAAAAGTTTCATCATTCTATACTGCTAACTTTGTGGTTCGTAAATTGTATTCCGCCCGTGATACCTGTTCACCTGAGTTGGTGATGCCTTTTGTTTCATTCCTAATGCAAGGCTGGGAGACAAAGCTGAGTCTCTCGATTTGATGATTTTTATTTTGTGTCCAGGTGGTCGATATGGCAAGGCAACACCTGGCGTTAGAAGACTTGGAACAGCCGACTTCAGAGGGTGGCACTTTGACCGTTCACATTGGAGATGCGTTGGCAGAAAGTGCTGTGGTCGATGGGGGCTTCGCAGGTGAACGTTTGACCTCAAAAGAAGTCGATCCCCTTTGTCTCCAACTACCGTCGTTTAAACGATGGAGCTTGAGTTATAGGAGCAAGAGTTTGTGTTTTAAAGCAACAATCAGACCCAGAAGTTAAGCATGTGTGAGCTTCTGGGATACAACAAGATGCTATTGGCCACTGTGCATCTTGATTAATTCTGTCGCAGACAGAGGATTGTACACTTGTTGTCACATTGCTGCCCACTCATTTTACATGTTTGTTTATCTGTGTTTCAGGTTTGGTTGTAGACTTATTTTCTGGTGGACAAGTGCTTCCCGAGCTTCAGCAGGTTCTGCCCACCCCCCGCCCAATTTTTCGATTGAGCTGGATTCTGCTTCTTCTGAGTTTTCCATGTCTTCGCCATTTTTTGTATTGTTCAGCCCAAAACCTGACTCTGGTTGTGCCGAGCAACTCGTTCTTACACTCAATCTTACATTTTTTTTCTTGTTCTCATGATGCAAACAGCCACAGACATGGGAATTGCTTAAGAGGCGGCTAAAACCAAACGGCCGCATCATGGTGAACTGCGGAGGAAAGACATTGACACCGGCTGCTCGTGAGAGCGGTGCAAATGAGGCTGATCCAGGAGAAGTAGCATACAAGAATACCCTCTTGTCTCTCTCTGCCGTGTTTCCAGGGCAGGTGAGTAATACGTTTACACATACATGTTGAAAGTGCGAAGTTCACAGTTTCAAGTGGGGAGGGGCATATGTCTCCATTCGACACATCATGGAGAGAGAGCGAGAGGGGGAGAGGCAGAGCGAGAAATAGAGAGAGAGAGGGGAGGGGCATGGGGCGGACTTGCGGCTGCCAGAGGGTAGTTTGCACTGAGAACATGTGCTGAAGGAGATGTTCTCGGTGCTCTATTGCAGGTGAGTGTCAGAGACATCACGGATGCAGACAGCAACGTGTTGGCCCTCACTGGACCCCTTCCGGACCCTGCCGCCTGGGCGGCAGCACTGCCTGCGCCGCTCAGCAGGAACCGCAACTTGTGGCGCTTGTCCTGCGCGTGAGCGGAGTCCCTTGCCCTCAAGTAGGGGTGCCGAGGGAGGAGAGAGGGAGGGGGGAGGTTGTGCCTTCACACGCAATAGAGAGCAAGCTCGTGCCCTCTTTACTGCAGCCACAGTATCACTTGTATCAGATGTACAGTACGTGCTGGAGCACCTTCAAATGCAGCACTGCAGATCCAGTGCGCAGCCCAAAGGGTTCCTTGTCTCATGAGGTGGTCCTTACGGGCCTGTGCATGTCCATTGGATGAAGAGTATGTTTTGTGTGTGCATCTATCCTGTGGAAGTTGACCATAGATTCCGTGTATGCATAGGTCGAGGCATCCGTCCATTCCGTTTTGACCACAAGCCACTGCCGCTACTAAATTGTTCCTCAAAAAGCTCTGAATACGTGTTAGAGGCAACTACGCAGTAGACCCCCCTCTCCCCCGTGCCTATGACACAGCACAAAACTTTTTAAGAAGCCAAAGCGAAATACAATAGAAAAAGAAAAATGAAAGTTTCACACCTTTTCTGGCTAGATACACAGAGAGAAGGGTAATATCTGAAAACTCTCCCAATAGACAGACTTCAAATGCCATATTTGGAAATATCGCCGAAAGATTACCGCCCTGTATCGCCCTTAAAAGGGAGTCCCTTCCACGGAGAGGGCACCGTCGGGCAAACCCTTCAGTGCCAGCGTGTCCAGATTAAACTAATTACAGTACGCCACGTCAGAAAATCTGCAACGTGGGAGTCCGTGATTGGCCTGCTCCTAATAGGGCAAACTCGATGGAGTCCCATCCCAAGCCCTTCCCCCCTCCCCCGTCCCTTCGCTCCCTGCTCTCCGCCATGGCTGCCGCAGGCTGCTGCCGCTGCCCCTTCGCCGCAGCTGCAGCCTCTGCTCCCGAGACCTCTCGGTCTGCCTGTCCACGTGGTGGAAGTTCATTGCTTCAGCGCGTCTCTTTATCTTCAGGCCATGGCGTCCTTCACAGCAGGCGTCCACGTGGCAGCGTTTCGTGCTCTGCTGTTGGTGTAAGGGCGGAAGTCGACAAGGCAGTGGAGAAGCCTCCAAGGAGCGGAAAATCGGGTAAAGGCCACTTGTAGAGTTCAGGGTCTTACTTGGGAAGGCTTTTGCTGCAGGAAGCATAGCTGCAAGCTGTAGAAGGAACTTTAGTGCATTGCATTCTTGCTATCGCTCGGGATTTGGGGTTTCCTCCAAAAAAAAAATTATTATAGCTTATGCGACTGTAGGACTCTTCAAGAATCTCTGTGATTATGGAATTTATAGAAAGGTTTGCCCCTTACCTTCTAAACAGGATTAAACCAATCTAAGTTTTTTTTTTGGCACACTGCTGCTTCTGCCGCTTCTCTAGCATTTGCTCGGATGGTGACTAAATTTCTAAATGTCGTCTAAAAGAAATTGAAGCCAGCACTGCATCTAGTTGTAAACCTCCTTAATGCGTTGAATGCATAGATAAAGTTTCCCTGTTAGACTGTCTCCAATCCCTTTTCTCTTCCTTTTGCCCTCGCCCTATTCCATCTTCTCTCTGGACCTGGCCTTGATAAGTTCAATCAACTACTGCGTAGCTTCACATCACCTTCTAGGACTTTGCGATCAAATACTATTCAGGAGCGTCGTTTTAGCGTTCTCATATTGCAGAAGAAGAGCATAAACAGTGATACTAGAGTTCTTCTATTAGCACTTTCTAGGCATTCCCAAGGTGTTCGGAAGAAATCGAGACTTTCTCTGACTTGAGGCAAGTTGGATTG
Organism: Zygnema circumcarinatum; assembly: GCA_037447605.1. Taxonomy (NCBI): domain Eukaryota; kingdom Viridiplantae; phylum Streptophyta; class Zygnematophyceae; order Zygnematales; family Zygnemataceae; genus Zygnema; species Zygnema circumcarinatum. Next base: position 1,370,770 of record CM074810.1, read on the forward strand.
TCCACCCTTCGTTAATAATCAAAACATAAAAAATTCTGTGAGGTAAACATGCAGGTAGGCGCCCTCTATCTGATCAGGATGAAAGACTGTTTACATCCACAGAACTGAGATGAATTGAATTGGTCTTGCGAAAAGTAGCAAGACTCAATAAGCCACTGCCTCACTTGAGATATCGTCTTCTTTTGTGAAATCTAACGTGACAGGCTCTTATGTCTGGATGGGTTTGAGCAGGAACAAAATCTGCAAAAAGAGAGCTTGCACCAAAAGGCCCTCTAGTGGAACGCACTGAGGATCCAATGGGATGGAGGGAGTACCGACCAAAGTTGGATGGAGACGAAAAGGACTTTTGGGAGGGGGCACAATGGAATGGCTTTGGTTTCTTCTTGGAGTACTTGTGGGCTTTTGGAATCGTTTTTGCTGTGAGTGCTTCCCTGCTTTGCCCCTCTGTTTCTTTTCCCTGTTTTCGTGATGTTGTAAGCTCAAGAGAAGAGAAGAAAAGAGAGAAGAGAAGAGAAAAAGAGGATAAGAGCATAAGAGGCGGGCCAGTGTTGTTCCAGCCTTAACTTCAAAGCCGGTACATGTCTCTGATGGACGTTTTCAACGACAATGTACTCCCCCTTCGATTTTTTCAGAATCTGTGTCTTAGCCAGATGTAAACTGCTGAAGGCTTTATGATTACGTGCGTGAAAACCTAATGATAACTTTTAGCATGGTGAGGAATTCTTCTTTGTCTGAAGGAAGATGTTGCGGGTTTGTTAAGTGTTTATTGGCAGTTGCGTCAAAGTTAGATTGATAAGTTTTAGGGTTTTTAGGGGTTTCATTGTAATAATGCTTTGGTTGCAGGCGGGAGCTTCTCTGTATGCCATTCGGTCGTACAATGATGGAGCCACTGACTTCAAGGAGACAGATGCATTCAAAGCAGCTTTGGAGAGTGCCAGGGAATCCCCCCAAGAGCTTGCAGACTACCCGGTAGATGATGCCCCACCTTTGTGAGAACAGCCTTGTGCTTTCTGTATTTTTTTCTGCATCAATTCTTTTTTTTCTTTGTTGGGTTCACTTTTTGAAGAGGCGTAACCGATGGACTATGGACGAGATTAAAGTTCTGTCCTTATTTAAAGTGGCAGGCGCAAGCCCTAGATTCTGCCTGTGGGGGGACTCTTTGAAGGTGTGAATCAGAAAACAGTTTGGCAGGGAGGGAGTCGCTTTATGAGACTCCTTTGAGACCTATTGAAGCTTTTTTTCCTATGTAAGGAATGAGGCTTCCTGTTTTGACATCAGAATCGTAATCGGTGCTATTAAATTACTGCCCCCTCATCAGTAAGTTGCTGTCAAGTGTCACAGTCGAGCATCATCCAATGGCAATTTGCCACGTGGATGTCGTGTACGTGGCGAGTCGCCATTGGTCGAGTGCAGTCCGTCTGCTTGCTTGCTGGCTGGCTCCATGCCTTCGCTTCTTTTGTGGGTACCCGCTCGCGCAGGTCCTTGGGACAAAAAGAAAGGAAGGGACAAGTCTCCACCCTGAAAGAAAAGAAACCAAACGAAACAGTGAAAGCAAGACTCTGAACCATAGAAATTATATGCGGTTTGGGCATATGAAAGATGAATTGTACTATCCACCTCTGTATGCGGATAAACTCCACAGCCATGTGAGGAAACACGATGTACATTTCTAGAGCCTGAAGCGTGGTTGAGCCTAGAAACAGATGTCCGCTCATACCATAGCTTCTTTCTTTTGTCCTCAGGCCCTTTGCGACTAGCTCCTCGTGGTTCCCCATGATGCTGAGTTTGTCCATGTACATGTTGTCTATGAATCTGCGCACAACATTGTCCGCCCGCCCACACGAGACCAACACATGGTCAACTTGCAAGCCTCACAACTGGCCGTGCCTAGACAGTAGACCAGACAGACCGGACACACGACGATGGCCGCCGTACCATTACGTACGGGTTCGTACTGTACCCTCTGGCGCGAGATGTCGGTCCGCCCGCAGGGAGGGAGGGGGGGCGGGTCTCCATTCAAGGGACCTCGCAAGTGAAGGCCAATCACGGCCTGCCACGTAGGCATGAATACTGACGTGGCAGACTGTGGTTGGTCGGGCTCGACAGAGCCCCCTTGCGGCTTTGTACTGAGGAAGCCTCGACTCCGGCCGGAGTGCAAGCGATGATGCATCACGGTATGAATCACAGAATTTGCGAAAGAAAAAGAGTGGCATATGCTCGTTTGCTTCATTGACATTCACTCAGGCAGGGAACGTAGTTGTCTTCGATGCATTCGCTAAGCAAGAAGTGGAGAATACCTGTGGCGCAAAGAGACAACAGTTCAGCTTCTGCGTTTTTACGGACCATGAACAGGCCCCTTCTGCGCTTGCGGCTTTCCTGCGACTCGCAGCAAGTATTGCCCTGGAGCCCCTTGACAACTTGCAAAGCCGGACATTCGCAAGGATTGCCTCCGGTTAAGCCCTATACAGATTGCAGGCGGTCTTTGCAGGCTTTAGTCAAGCCGCCGGTACAGCGTGCAAGAGGCATTCCAGTGGCTGCACTCGGGGAATTAGTTGCAGCCAGTAGCACTGCCGCAGTGACAGCAAACGGGCAACATTTGGTAGCCACCGTAACTCAGGTGGCAGTGACTGCGGCGGCAGTTGTCTATGGAGCGTACTTGTCCGACGAGATTCTCAGGGGAGCAAAGATCGAGGACAAAACCGGTGCGTTAGACTTCTCTTTTGGGCGCTTTGCGACGTTTTACCTGTTGTCGCAGTACAAAAGTGTTTCGCTTAAGCAAATTTCTGATGATTGTTTGGGAGATATTTAGAAAAACATAGGTGAGAGAGGTCAAACTGCTTCACATCAGATTATTTCCTCCAATTTCGAGAAACAGGTGTGCCAGTTGTTGGTCGAACTGGTGCAATTTGTGGCTCTCCTTTTAGAGTTGCCTGTTTTATGGTTTTGTCACAGAGCCGGATAAGGTTGAAATCTCACGGGCATGGTACTGCCTAGCTTCTTTGCCAAAGCATCCGGTCTTTCAGCTGTGCCGCGTTCTTTCAGGACTTTGACGTTAATCGTATCGGGCAAGGGAATGCAGTTGCACTTGAGTTTGATGGAGTGGACGTCACAAAGTACAAGATATTTCAAGAATTGGAGGTAAGTCCTTTGGCTCAATGTTCAAGGCATTAGGTTAAACTGGTTTTGAGTGTAAATAAGTCTGTCATGCAGGTCTGAATTTCCAGACACTAGAAACACGGTTTAACACCTGTTGGCCTAACCTTCCGTTCGGAGGAGGTTTCATGGTCTTGCCTCGTGCCTCCTTGAATATTTGACCTACGAACTTCACATCGAAGTACTGACAGTCAAATATCGAAGAAAAAAATCCCTCCACCATTTATTTTGTTGGAAGGAAGCCTGTCAACCTTCGTTCTAGCTTTACGGGGCTACATGTGGTGAAGGTGTTCTGTAACGTGAGAGCCATGGCAATAGCATTCGAGTCAGAGCAGTGCGACGGCATGCTGTATGCCAGAATTTTGGATAATCAGAACTACTCCCTATCACCCCGGCAGACCATAGATGGTTGTTATGTTAGCCAGAGATATTTCAATCAAAAATTGAGAAGTTCAAGTGAGAAACATTGTAATTAGACGGCTATTTCAGGAGACGAATGCTTCATGGTTGTCTGATAGTTTTGGCAGATGACTGAATTTGTCACAAATTCTTCACAGTTTCAAAGCTATATCTTTCTAGCAGACACTTCTATGGTGTAGGCGTGCTGTATAGGATGGATTACGGGGGGTTAACGAAGCTTGGGCCACTTAACTTTTTGTCGTTGCATTCCGCCTATGTCTGGGTAGAGCGCCTAGAAATGATGTCTAATGAAATTGGTTAGAACTGGAAGGGTTGATTGTCAACGTACTCCTTTCATCTCGTTGGACAAGAACTAGAGATACCTGATTTTTCTATCGTACGTTTAGCACTCCCGACTCTCCTTTCTCTCTCCCCCTTTCTCCCTCAAAAGCCCTAATACCTTCAAACTTTTCACCAATCACTGCAGCTAGCCTTGATTATTCGTCGTCATATTTAGAGCCTTCGCATTTTACCCTGGCCAGTAATGCAGGTGTCTTGATGTCGTTGTCTAGGTTGAGAACTGATAACTGTCAGATTCTTTTCAGGTTTAGTGCATTGTGACTTTTTCAAAGAAGAAAAGGAGTGGATCAATCTCTTTTTCTGCTTTCCAAACGTGTTCTGCTTCAGGTTCAGAAAGCCATCAAGTTTGCCCGTGAAGCTCACAAGGGGCAGATGAGGAAAACTGGGGAACCATATGTTACTCACTGCATCCATACAGCTCGCATTCTGGCTGCATTGGTACCTTCAGAGGGACAACAGGTATTGATGATGCCAATACCAACCTGCTGAGTTAATGAATGATTGCATTTCTGGAGTTAACATCACTTAGAGAGAGCGAGAGTAGAAAGAGAGAAAAAGAGAGACAGAGAGAGAGTGCGCAGAGATTCCGGTAATCGACCCTGTGGACATGGTATTAATGGCATTGTAATGCATTTTCTAACAGCTTGGTATTGGCGATGTAAACTCTAGTCATCAATGGCAGTAAATCTACTTTAAATGATGATGTCTTGCTTCTGATCATGGAAAACCTTGGTTTGTTTTAATATACAGGCAATTGACACGATCGTGGCTGGCATCCTCCATGATGTAGTGGATGATACAAAGTGTACTTTGGAGGATGTAAAAGAGAATTTTGGGGCAAATGCGGCGAAGCTTGTAGAGGGCGTCTCTAGACTAAGCCATATCAACCAGGTATGGATGCAGTCTAGAACGATTCTTTCCAGTCATATATTGATGACATATCTCCCAGTTGAAGCTAAGGAAATCACAGCATGACAAACATTTCGGTCTGCTGGATAGGTGTCACGTCCACTGGACAATGCTTTAGAGAGAAGGCGCGTTGAGATGCGTTAGATGTGTGTTGTGATCGGCCTGCACTAGAGAATGCTAGTGAGTTCACAACACAATTCAGCATTTGAGCACAGTTTTACACTGAATATTTTAAGGAAGCATGCAGTGAGAGAGTGCCGTTTCCTGAGTTGCTTACAAGTTATGTGGCTGTGCTTGCCCCTGTGGGGGCAGCTCCTACGCAGACATCGAAGAACGAGTGCCGAGCAAAACGACACTCCCAATGGCCTTAGTCCTGCTGATGTATGGCAACGGCCAGCAACAAACCCCATATGGATGTGAAGTGTGAATTTGTAAACTGGTTTTGTAATAGAAGAGAATGCTGTTGTGTTATCCTTTGTTCGATCTGTATTGAATTAGAGCTCAACACAAAGAGGCTTGTAGGAGAGATATGACATGGGCGCCACTCTGGTTAGAATGGTCAAACCAATTATCTGCTGAAATCAACAGTATCTCAAAGTCTGCTTGCGGTACCTATGGGCTTTTCTTAGTGGCACTTTGGTAGATTTTTTCTGAATCTATTGACACACATTCTTTGCCGAATCATAATAGCTGATGCTGGTGACAGGTAGATAGCCTACGAATGATGCTGCTGGGGATGGTGAATGATCCGCGAGTGGTCCTCATCAAGCTTGCTGATCGGCTTCACAACATGCGGACACTGTGAGTCTTCATCCAATCCAGGTTCTACTGTTTTTTACTTTAAATTTTATATAGTGCACAGGTATCCTATTTGCTTGCAAAGAAATTCGACGTCTTTTTACATGACCATTCCACGGGTCCTTGTCCTTGTGATTGTGGTTGCTGCGTTTTTTCGCTGAGCAATCACGTCATTTGTTCACAAACGGTCACTGTCTGCAATACCTCCTTGTGTGCCCTTCTCATCCCTTCCCTCCCCATCCTACTCTCTCTCTCTCTCTCTCTCTCTCTCTCTCTCCTCTCTCTCATTCTGCTCTCTATTCTACTTCTCCCGACTGTGCAGATACGCCCTCCCTCGAGCCAAAGCCTCCGCTGTGGCCCAAGAAACGTTGGCTGTATGGTGCTCTTTGGCATCACGACTTGGTGTTTGGGCAGTCAAAGCAGAGTTAGAGGACCTCTGCTTCGCTGTGCTACGGGTGGGCCATACAAATTCTTGTCTAGACAGAGCTTTTGTTTCTGCAGTTAGTCCCCATGTGATCTTGTACTCATTGGGTTTCCTTTCAAAAAAAACACTACACTACTACTACTACTACTACTACTACTACTACTACTACTACTACTACTACTACTAGAGAGCGACTACTATACTATACTACTATACTATTGTCGAGAGCAATGGCTGTGAGACGGTGTAATGGAAGGTCTTTGATCAACTCAGCTGAGATGGCATTAATTTGGAAACCTTTCATTTGGGTTGCGTTGAACTACAGCCTCACCTTTTTCGACAACTGCGCGCTGAGCTGGCAGCGATATGGACTCCACCAGATGATTGGCGACAACAACGACGCATGAAGAGGTCGAGGAGATGGGTTTCATCGGCATATGAAAATGTGGAACAGAGTGCATTGAAGAAAAATCCGGAGGATGAAGAGGAAATTTCCATCAAGGTATTAATCCATATTGGTTTTCTCCTGTTCAGGACAGTGGTATTGCTTTCCTGTTTTTTTCTGATAGTTTAGCATCTGACCCTTAACTCGTATCAATTCTCTGACAAAGTCTTCTGTGTCTTTCCGTCCATGATTACTCTTATCCTCGAGGATATTCTAGGTGTCGTTTATGGTAGTCATATCTTTTGATGTCCATTTGTAGAATATTTCTAAGCATACTTCCATGCGTTTTTTGTAAGGATCTACAACCATAGAATGGACGTGTTGGGGCAGGTAAAGTCACTTGCTTATCTTATGCAAATCACTCGGCGAATTTATGGGTTGCTGTAGATTTTACCAGCTTTTGTCTCACGTGACTGCTGGCAGATTTCCTAAGCACTCCCTTTGTATCTGTCTCACCGTTCATGTCTACCCACAAGGAAAATTGAATGTGTTGCGTTGCCCTGTGTAGGGATGCTTCTGCAAATGCTTTCGTGCTGCATGTTGAGAGCATTGGAGAAATGACGCAGTCATTTTGATGGAGTTTTAAGATTCAATCATATTCACTTGTCATTTGGGGACTTGCAGGAGCTGCTTGAAGCAGTGGTGCCCTTTGACGTGCTTTTAGATCGTAGCCGAAGGAGTTGTGGTCTTGGGAGCACCCCGGCAACTAAGGAGATGAAAAAAACGAAAGTTGTTCGAGATGCTGAAGTGGCCCTCGCTGCTCTTGACAAGTGTGAAGAAGCACTCGACAAGGAGCTTCTTATCACAACCCCGTATGTGTCGCTGCTTGGACTTATCACAACAACTGCTAGCAAGCAAGTCTATGTCGGATAAATTGTTCTCATTCCCCGTGTGGAAACATCGTAATAACTATGACCTTATGGGTGTAATTTGGGTTGCACATGGTCGTGAATTACGGAAACTTATCGTATCATATTGTGGAAATTCTGGAGTAACTCAGGGTGTGCAGTGAGGTGTTGAAGCGGCCCTGTTGCATACTTCTTTTAGTGTGTCTCATGCACACATTGGACACTGGGCACAAGGAGGTTCAAATGCTCGGGCAACCTTACTTCTAGACATTTATAGAGAATGTGTCTGATGGTGTCCACAGAGTGCTGGAGATGACTGAAGGCTCACGTAATAATTGCACATTTTTAGAATTGATTGCAACAAGAGCCGCACCTTCCCCTCAGAACTTTCACGGTTTTGTCTAGGGGTTTATCCAGTATAGCATTCCGCCCTTCTGACGATTTTGTAGCTTGTACGCTCGACTGGAAAGTAAAGGCTGAGGTTGTATGGCTGTGCATACGTGCAGATATGTTCCCGGAATGGAGGTCATGCTATCAGGCCGTTTGAAGAGCGTGTACAGCATTTACTGCAAGGTGAGCCATTGTGCCCATTGAATCGATGTCACCGTGTGAACAGAATGAGACTTATGATTAGAATCTGCATTCAGACTCCCGATTCTTTGTAGATTTCTCTGCACATTTCTCTCCATCTTCAGATTGTCTGCTTTAGGGGAGTGCTCGCTTGCCTGTTAAGATAAAGTAGGCTTAGCACACACATTGTGAAGCCGTTTCTAGTGGGATATGCCATTCATTTGAGACTCCTCGGCTTCTGCCTCATTTCTCTTCCCTATTGAAGCATGGCAAACCATACGTGTGAAACCTTTGACGCTGTAAAATATTTTGTTTAAGCTAACCAGTGTTCTGAGAAGTGAACGTAAACCTGGTCATCCATTTCAACTGTGATACGGATATGTGGGCCCTCTGATTCTGCATTGGATGGGTGTTATATTGGATCTGATTCAAATTCACGATGCTACTATGCTACTACTGCAGCGGGTTTCCCTGCCATTGCAGAATATTTCCTTCTGACTCGCTGTTCGACCATGCCAATACATAAAGCTATAAAGCCGATTATATTTATGCTGCCAAGTTAATACACATGATATTTTGCGGCCATGTGGAATGGTTTTGCAGATGCGCCGGAAGAATATTGGTTTGGATCAGGTCTATGATGCCCGAGCCCTGCGGGTTGTAGTGGGAGATGGTGGTGGCAAAATGAATGAATCTGCGGTGGAAGGATGCTACAGTCTACTCAATGTGGTGCACAGGTGCAAAGGAAGGGAGAGCTCTTGAATATCTGTGTAGGAACTACTTCAGATAACTGAAGCTGAAACTGAGCTTCATGCATGTGCCCTTTATGCTTACAGCTGCCATCTCTTGTGTAATTTATTGCCTTCAAGATCAGATTCAAAGATGTTTGTGTTGTATGCAGATGTTGCTCGATTAAGTGTGGTTCTAACAGACTCGTTTTGCGTGCTCGTGAGCAGTCTGTGGACACCTGTTGGGGGAGAGTTTGACGACTACATTGTGAACCCAAAACCCAGTGGCTATCAGGTCTGTAGCTTTTCCTTACTGTTTGCATCGGCCATTTGCTGACCCTGAAGGTTGGAGGGTATCCCATGCCAATGTTGTTTATTGTTTATTTATATTGTTTATTGTTTATTTATGTTGTTTATTGTTTATTTATGTTGTTTATTGTTTATTTATGTTGTTTATTGTTTATTTATGTTGTTTATTGTTTGTTTATAAGTAGGGCGTGTGGGGATGATGTTTTGCAGTCTCTTCACACCGCTGTAATTGGTCCTGATGGGGCAGCTCTCGAGGTTCAAATCCGCACGCAGGTCAGTGCACCATGGGCCAAATGGACTGCCCAATTCCATTCTTAAGTTTCACTTCTTTCAAGTTTTCCCTTAAGAGCCGAAGTCCAAAGGACCAACCTTCAACTCTAACTTCCGTTACAGCGGAAAAGCGGGAGCAATGGCAAATTTTATTACCAACAGCGATAGGTGATGGATTGAAAGGTCCCCTTGTGAATTGAAAGGTCATCTCTTGCTTGGTACTGATGCAGGGCATGCACGAGTATGCAGAGTATGGGCATGCTGCTCATTGGCTCTATAAGGAAGGAGACACTGCAGATCTCACAGTGCAGGCCTTAACATCCTCCAGTATGGATTTCACTGCTGCTGCTGCTCAGGCAGGCAAGAGAAATCTCAGAGAGGGTGACATAGCTACAACTTCAAGCCATAATGCACAGACTGATGCATTGGATTCAGGCTTGAGAGATATCTATAAAGAGAATAGTACAAATAACATTGCAATTAAGGCCAGTGAAGGAGAGGGATTGAAAAGCCTCATCTCCAATAGTGGTGAATTAGAACATAGTCAAGCGAGTTCATTAGCTGAAGAGAGACCAAGCGAGGGTGTGGAGTTGCTAGATGAAGAAGCAAAGATGCGAATCAGCGACATTGCCAGTGTGAGCAGTCCATTTGAAGAGGAGAATGAACATGTCGCGAAAGATTTGGATGGATTGAGCAGTAGCAGGCAGCAGGAAGGGAGCAGCATCAGAGAGGAGACAGAGGGAGAGAGCAGCAAGATGCCTCTACTTCCATCGACATGGCCCGTTGCAGTGGGCCATCCTGCTCTGCGGATAGAGGAGGGCCGACTGCTCGCAGCTGTTGTAGTCAGGTATGTCACACTCTTCCATTCTTTCACCTGCTTGGGTTCAAACGATCAGTTCCTTTTCACGGGCTCCTTTTTTGAAGAAAATCAGAGTTTTAGCATTAGTAAGCATGTTCTCATCAGTCGCCATGGTGGAGAATCTACAAATCAAAGTAGCCACTTTATCTTCACTATATCGTTGATCACTTTAGGGGCAAGGTTTACGGTTAAGGGACAAAGACACCCATGTTTTCATTAACACCGTTTACCTTTCAACGCTCTGATGTTCTTGACACAAAATGAGTGGTAACAAGCAGCAGGGTTGTTACACCAACGCTGGCATTATCTGAAACCAAACAACATAATCTTACAAAAGGAAACAGCCTGCATTTGTGGAGAAAAACTGACTCTATTTCCTTTCCCTTTTTCTTTTTCGTTTGATATTTTCTCCTTTTCCCCCTCTGCTCTTTTCCCTCCCCTGTTTATCGCCGCAGAGTTGATAATTCTGGTCGAGACCTAATTGTTGCTGTCAGCTTTGCCTTGCGAGCTGCTGAAGCAGTGGCTGCGGGGAGGAGTGGTAGTCAGTTGAGAAGGTGGGGGACATATGCTCAGCTTCTGCATAAGGTGCAAAGGCAGTGGTGGAATGCTCCCGGCCATGGGGATTGGAGCACCTGTTTGGAGCATTACACGCTCTGCAAGGATGGAATTTACCACAAGGTGACTCACACATACCCCACGGAACAAAAGCCAATCTTTGCAGTCTTAGGGAACTTATGGTGAAGGTCGCATGCTAAGGTGAATGAGAAATGAAGGAGTCACTTTCTTTTTTTGGTCCAATGTGTTTCTGCAGAAGGACCAATTTGATCGTGCACTCCCGACATTCATTCAGCTGTTAGAGCTGAATCTTCAAGAGCAGGCAGAGTACGCGGAGGTGACAGCACAGGTGAAGGCGGGAGAGGAG
>CM074810.1:1385696-1417718 GCA_037447605.1 Zygnema circumcarinatum
GTGCTGCAGTTGTTGGTGACCGTGTTGGTGGACTTCCGCCGCTCCCTCCTCGCGACGTGCCTCACATCGGTGACCTTTGCGGCTGCTTCTAGGGCTGCGTTGTTGTGCCTAGGCGTAGTTTTCCGCTCCTAGCTTCGTTTTATTGTGTTTCGGTCCTTTGTGACCAGTCCTTCGTGGTTCCACATTTTGCCTTTATCCATGTAAATTTGATGGCGAGGCCATCGCGAGTTCAATGAAAGTTTGCGTTTTCTCTCGTCCTCCATATCTAGAACAAGACGGTGCACATTGCTCCTAGTTCGGGACAACTGTCTCAATCGTTCCTATCGGACGGTCACGCACTGCTCGCAATCGAACGGACCAAAATCACGGTCCGATTGCATCCAAAGGCTGAAATCTGTCCGATCGGAAGCTTTCAGCGAGTTTTGGGTTTCCTCGGTTGTACGGATCACATTCGCTGACCGTACGATCAGCGTACGGCTCTGAAGCGTGCGATCCATGCTACGACGTCTGTCCTACTTGCCAGTTGCGTAGTCAAAGTTTAACTGCGAACAGAACTGTGCCAGTTTTTCATGGAAACGGAGGTTCTGGAGCCCCAAAGGGGCGAGGACCCCCTCCTGGAAATCCCTCCGCCAACGCAAGCTTTGCCGGATCGCCACGTGTATGCTTTTATATACGTGGCAAATTTCTATTGGCCAATGCGCGCCTGAGGAGGACGAGCGGCTGCTCTGCGGTGCTGGAGAAGAGGAGGACAGTTCGCTATCATTGAGAAAAAGAAGGAGACGAAAACTTCTGCGTTTTGGAGCGGAGGCGACGCAATAGCAGCAGCAGCAGCAGCAGCAGCAGGCAGGTCGGGTTGTTATCTGGGGGGGAGCTTGCTCCGGTGCGAGAGGCCTGCCTGGGACCGTGCGGCTTATAAGACTTTTTATGTTTAAGTTGCTTGATGGCTCCTCTGTATTGCTCGTCTCTTCTCTGGCGTCTGCGTGTCCATGCATTTCTTCCTCGCTTCCTTTTAATTTACTCCGCTTCCTTCTTCTTTTGGTTCCTTTTGCAAGCTGCTTCCTTGGTGTTCAAGGAAAGAGTGTCACAGTCACCTCTCTCTCTCTCCCTCTCTCCCTCTTTTCTTGCCAGCTGTCAAGCTGAGCTACAACTTCGAATGACATTTTTTGTGGCCACACGTTTGTTTGTGTTGCTTGCCGCCCACTTTATATTGTCCGCATTCTTTGAGCATTTGTGTCTCGCATTCTAGTGAAGAAACTTCTTTCTGGAATATGCGTTGGTGTGAACAACGACATACTCATTCATCCATCCAATCGATAACTTCGGTGTTAGTTTATCGTCATTAGAGCCGCTTCAAATGTTCACTTTTGAATGTGCATGTAAGGTCTCCTTTTTGACATGTTCTTCTGTGTCTCCTGCAGGCAGTTATGGCTGACGTGGCAGGAACTTGCTGGGACAGCGTTGCAGTCTTTGCTGCTATCGCTCTGCCTCCCCTCGGAGTTTTTATGAAGAAGTCGTGCTCCCTAGAATTATTGGTGGGAAAACAGTCTACAGGATACAGTCTAGGTTATTGTTGGAGCGGTCTGTTTTTTTACGATGATGTTTTGTCCTGGTTTTTCATTCGCCCCTTTCCCCACTGTCCTTTCCTGTCCTCATTTGGAAATTGTAGAATTCACCTTTAAAAACGTGAAATGAACTGTTTTTGTGTATAGGACTAGTGGACAGCTTCATTACTCTCCTTGAACCGCCACTCATGTGAGTTGTCTTTCGTAGTTTTAATGCCCAGGCAACTTGTAGTCATGCTACTTTTCGTCGTTTTCTGTGCAGATTTCCGTTGGGCTGACCATCTTGGGCGTTGTTCCAGGAATGGTTTACTCCGTGTACATTGTTGTCGATGCGTAAGTGCCAAACCTTGCTTCGTGAGCTTGTGCTAATTGAACCAGAGGCTCTGAAGCTTGTAACTTCCTGAATTGAAAGATTCTCGAGTGCTGAACTAACGTAGGCTTTGTCAAAGCAGGCTTCTACAGTTGAGGATAGTGCCGTAGACTATCGCAGTATTGTTGTATGGTTTCTATGTCTCAAGTCCATGTCCTGCTCTCAGTTCCATGGCTGTCCGAGCTCCATTGCCTGCTCCATGTGGTCGTCACAGAACTGACATGGATCCTTGTCCTTCTTGGCCCACTGCAGCATCCGAACCGAGCCTTCTGTAGTGTACTATCAGGCGCCATAGAGGGGCCCGAATCAAAAGGGAGGCCCTTTTGCCTCCCTTGGCCTCCCTCCCCTTCCTGTTCAGATGTTTGAGAAGGTGTGTTATGATGCGGCTGCCAGACCCGAGTATGGCATAGTACAGACATTGTAAAATGATTTTTATAATCTAAGAGGACTAATATATTGTAAGAGGTTTTTTTTTTTACTTCTGCACCAGGGAACGGTTCGTTGATTTGTCCAATAGTTTTTCCCTGTTGCATCTGGTCGATGTCTCGTTGTGATACTTTGAGTTTCTTTTGATGGTTCCCTAGAAGCCCTAAAACCAAAAAATTCTAAGCTTAACAAAAACCCCAAAGGACCTTACAAACAAGAACTGCGCACTTTTCATGAATGGCTAATTTCAAACTTGTGAAATTCTTTGCAGAACCAAATTCTTGCACGAGCCCTTAGAAAATTTTAGGTTTCTAGGTCATGTAGACCCTCAACCGTTACACTTAACTGAGCTCTCTCATTCCTACACGCATTACAAGGTTTCAGTCGTTCAGAACCGCCCACACGGACTCAGCGAATTCCCAACTGACAAGCGCGAGACATTCCGACAGTTGCAGTGAAGGTTCAGCGGAGCGTGCACCCCATTCCACCCGGGAACAACAGAATTGCATTGAAACCTTCTTGAGTGCCATTTGCCAATATATGTATATCGAATATTGCTCAATTGAAACCATCGAGTATTGAAAAAATTCTCTTTTTTTTTTTTTAGAGATCTGTTCACGAAACAAAAATGACTATCTAAGTCCTTTTTATGCGCACAATGGAACCGTTTCCGTCCAATGGCAGCCGCCATTATCTACATCAGCCAGACAGCAAACCCTAAAATCGCACAGGAAAGAAGCCCGGCACTAGAGAGGGTGGGGAAGGGGATAGGCAGGACTCTCCCTCTCCGTCTCCTTCTCCTCTCGCGCTGCCTCTCCCTCTCCCTCGCCCTCCCACTCTCTCCCTCTCCCTACTATAACACACGACCCGCTGAATGCCGCGACTTCGTCGTCTTATGCTCTCCTCATCTGGGCGTGACATGTGGATTGAAATCGATCCCTCTGCAGCCAATCACAGCCCGACAACACACAACCTCCGCGTCTTTAATGCGTCCTTTAGATATACGTGCAGGGCGGAAACTTCAAAAAGGAAGTTACGAAATGCGGAACGGCAACCGCACCCTGATTACATTACAGGCAGGCAACGCAGGCATGAACTGACTACCCCCTCAAAGAGAGAGTGAGAGAGCGAAGGGAAGGGGAAAAGGGAGGGGGGAAGGGACAGTACTTTGATCACAAGTATCTTCATACATACGCATGTCACACATTCATCAAAGACTGTTGGGCACACACCTTTGCCGCGCTTCTTGGCGTAAACCTTCCACTTCGCGCTCAAGGGAGAGGCACGCAACCTCAATGTCAACATTTTTTTGAACGAGCGCCTTCCACTCCCCTTCCAGTCTGCTCAGTTCAGAAGCAGCAACTTGCTGCAGGCGAGAAAAGGGCACCGTCAGTGACTTACAAGTGCTACTACGCAGTGGGGGACTGAAACGGGTGGGAGAGGGGGGGGGGGAGAGAGCGAGAGAGAGGGAGAGAGGGGAGAGGGGAGAGATTCTCTAAAAGCAGAAACCACACAACCTTGAGCAGCGTGTACTTGACAAGTGACTCATCACTACTACAATTGAGCAGCTAATCAAGGTGTTCCAAGAATGGTCACCTAATAGAACTACAAAAAAGTGAAAATCTGAAAATCAGAGTGACCATTGAATAAGTCCAATTTGCTTCTCTGCAAGGTACGCTTGATACCTCACCTGATTCAGTTTCCTGTCCCGATTTACTTCCTCCATTTCCTTTTCTGCTTCTTTGTTCAGCGCAAGCAGCCTGCAAGTCCCACACGAGCCCACCTTTCAACACAATATATGTGACCCAGTTATAACTACAAAAACCTGTACTCACAGATCAAAACTAACGCGCTGAAAAAGTGGCCCTTTCCTATATCGAATAAAGAGTCAGCGAGGAATAGCCAACCTCGCTTCAAAGGCCTCCAGATGTTGATGATGTATCCGATGCATGTTCGGTCCATACTCCAACATAAGCTCCAAGTTCTCCACCCTGTTGCCATGAAAAGGCAGCAGCATCAGCTCAGCTCTCACCTTTCCTGCCTGCGCTGAACCCACCCCCCCCACAGGAGAGGAGCCATGAAACCTTTACTTCCTGCTTTGACACAGAATACAAGAAACTACACACTTCCTTCACCACGATGTGTGTGAAGGAAGAGGGGAAGCGACCGAAAGGAAAAGCAAACAAAGCTGATCATGAAATTGAAGAAGAAAAATGACATGAATACAAACACACACGAATGCTATTTATATGAATGTTTGATGATTAACTCACCTAAGGACCTGATGCTGCAGCTGAGCCTTTGCATTATCGACTGCCGCCTTCCAAGCGTTGAGGTCGTTTTGCTTGTTAGGGGGAGGGGCGGCGATAGAGTAGCGGGAGGTGTCAATTAGGGTTGGAGGTCTGCCAGCTCGCACTCTCTCATACTCTTTAGCAAGCATGGGGCTTCCCTGCAAAAAACATCTATACTCTGTTCAGTAACGAAACACGTATGCATTGTGTAGTCAATTATTAAGAAAATCGTTGCATTAGAATGAGCTAACGGATTTTGAACAACCTCTAACAAATCCTCAAGCTCATCCTGAACACTTGCAAAGCAGAAAAATCCAAAAAAAACCCACAAACCCTCATCGACCCTGGCTAGCCCTAACCAACCACAACCAGCCCTAAAAACTCCACCAATTCCTCAAGAACACAAGCACGCAGGAAAAGAAGCCCACTTCAAAATTCGGCCCAAAAACTCACGAAACCCTAACCGAACCTTATCCCATTTTGAAAGCCACCCCTCCAACATCCACCCCTTGACCCAATCAACCCCATCAGGCCCGTGCAAACGGGCCGAGTCGCGCACCTCGAAGTTGGGGGGGGGCACGGGCGGCATCTCCTGCAGGAAGGCGGGCGGCTGGCGGGCGGCGCGCTTCTCGTCCTGCACCATCCGCACGGCCTCCGCGCGCAGCCGCGCGTCCTCGTACTCGCGGTCGATGTAGGGCAGCGCATCCGCCGCAGCAAGGCTCCGTGACAGCCGCCACGTGCCGCGGTCCCCGGAGATCGAGGGATCGCCCTCCAGGAGCAGTGGGGCAGCCATGGAGGGAGAGGGACGGAGGGAGAGAGAGGGACGGAGGGAGGGAGAGGGACGGAGGGAGGGAGGGAGGGGTGGGACAGAAAGGAAGGAGAAGAGGGAGAGGGAGAGGGAGAGGGAGAGGGAGAGAAGACGACGGAGAGGGAGGGTGCAAAAAAGGTAGACAGAAGCGGACTGATGGAAAGAGGGGGCGCGAGGCCGGGGGTGGTGCCGGGTTCTATGTGGAAAATCGACATTTGTTGGCTCTGCAGTTAAACACGCTACTGGAGGATAATGTATTGGTACCGATATCATATTGCCTCTGTACCGGAAGCGTTATTGTATCGTAGAAGATATATCAGTACCGATAAGTATCGGATAGATGCTGATTTCGTGGCCGATATTTTTATCGTTCCGGTGTTGTACTGGGAACAATAACGTATCGGCTCGATATTGTATCGTTTGAGATGTCGATATTGTATCAGTTGCGGTACTGTACTGGCATGGCTATCTCTTGAAATATTGGACTGGACCCGCTACTGTTATTGCATCGCGATCGATACTGTACCGAGCGACTCCCAGAGGTTTGAAGAGGCTGAAGATTCAATAGTTTGCCTGTACTGTACTCATGGGAACTGGAACGCTCAATTCTTGCCACAAACGAGGCAATACAAAACATGCACACATCAGGACTGAGCTGAATTACTTCAAGAAGTTCAAACCCAAAGAAGGTTAAACCCTGGTGATGATGTTGCTGGGACCTCGGACCTCAGACCCCTTTACACATCTCATCAAAACAAAAGAGTTGAACTTTCGTTTACTTCTTGCAGCCGTTCAAGCACAGCAAAACCGACGAGCTGAAACAAGACCTAGAAGCCTCTTGCAGGAACATTAACACATTTCTCGCCACCGCAATTGCCTTTGGACTGTGGATCACTTTACAGCGCCGACCTCCTTGAGCCAGGCCGTATGCAGGGGGCAAGGGTCCTCCTTTCCTTCTGAGATGGCGCGGCAGGAAAGCCCATAGAACCATCCATTGCGCCATTCAAACTGCACCATTCAAACCTCCAACACGTCAAAATTATGCAAGTATTCTCTTAGAAAGCATACTTGCAAAGCAGAACTTCTGAAGAATTCAGAAGTTCTGCTTTGCATGAACTCTCCCAGAACGGGAGTCACGTGAATCCCTATTTTCTCTATCTTGCGAGAGTGATGGTGCAGCTTCAAAGTGCTTATGAAGGATGAATGGAATCACGGAAGGAAAGGAGAAGGCATGCAGCACACGGGCAGTTTCTACTCCTAACCCGCTTTAGTACATTACTCATGTCTCCAAGCAATATCCTGTTCCCTAAGGAGAGAAAGAAGTCTTATAAAATTCTCAGTATCACCCTCTCATTTTCTCTATCCCACTGATTCAAGGGTGCTTTAGATTTTTTTAGGTCTTTCTGAGATCAACAACGCACCTCCTTGACAGCTGTCGGGTAATGCGCCACACTTCGAGCATATGCACACAGCTTCTCCACAACTCCAGAATCGAACTTCACCCCTTTTTCCGCCTCCGAAACAGCAACAAGCTCCTCAATAAGGCTCACCACCTGCAAATCATCCAAGTCACAGATTCGTCCAAACCATGTTATCCTGCAAAGACTTGAATGCTCAGGCTCTCAAACCAGGTGCTGATGTGCATGTTAGTGCACGGCGCTTTCTCTTGAAGAATAAGAGAGAGATGAATAGGGAGAGAGAGATGGAGAGAGAGAGAGAGAGAGAGAGAGAGAGAGAGAGATAGATATAAAGTTGGAAAGGCCTTCTGAGGAGCTTTTTGATCTTGAAATTTCCGCCAGACATGCATACATGCCAGCTCCAGAGTCCGATACAGACTGGAGAATCGTCGCAAACACAGCACTTGTGCACGTGCAGATTCGAATGCAGGTCGAGTGCCAATTGCCTAGGCAATGGGTGGCTAGTGACAATGTACATGAATCTCAATCGTACAAGTACTTCTGCTCTGTCACTTACATTCTGACAGCTTGCCAAAATTAATCCCAAGGCCTATCAAATCTCTCTACAGCAATTCTACAGTTTACTTAATTCTATGGAGCCCTTCCTTACCTCCTCTTTGTATTGACTCTCGACCGCACCGCATGTCGCTCCTGGATGACGCGCACCTACGAGCATGAATGCACTGATCCAGATCAGCTTCTCCAACATAGACTTCCGAAACTCGAGAGGTGGCAGCACCTGCATCAATAAAGGTCCAGGATTCACATGTTATGGTCGATGCATCTGACCTACACATGGAGGTCCTGGGTGACAACTTTACATGGTTCGCTGCATACCTTGCAGCTAAGTCCTGCAGAATGCAGTCGTGCTGCCACAGCCTCTGCCCATTTTCCTGTGACTGCTGTGAGGCCCTCGGGATTCACATCCGTTATTCCATCGATGGGATCTTCTCCGAGTTTAGCGACAGCGAAGTAGACAAGGAGTTGTGTTGCATCCGCGAGGTTCTTGGATGCGAGCCAAGGTTCAATCATTCCATTCTGCAAAAACACAAGGTCTGCATCATACAGATTCAACTACTGCATCGTGAAATAAAATCACAAGATGTGGAAATCTTGTTCACTACGCTGCATTGAAAAGTGAAGAAGTGCGAAGAAAACCAGAAGCGAAAGAGCAGAAAAATAGATTAGAACAGATTCGGAAACAAGGTGATTTGCTTAGAGCAGACCGAGCATGATAGATGTGGCTCACTGTACAGATATTCAGAGCAACTTTTCTCTACAAGTAAAATCACTAACTCACTTTTATTGCGGTGTGATACAATTACGCTTTGAATACACATCAAAATTGCGTGGCGTCTATTCTGCAATCAAGAATTTGCATCCTGTAAAGCCTCTTACGAACTCTTAAGCAAAACCTTCTTGCGTGGTAAATGCACTTCATGTACCATGTGTAGATAATACACTTGATTCGCATATACGAAGAAATTCGCACATCCTTGTGCTAGCAGGAAGTGCAGACTCATTCAAACAGAGCTTCGGTTCGCCTTACCAGCTCGCCTCCCCGGTGGCGTAGACTCGACTATAGCATCCAAAGCATCATTCCTTGTACACACATATATTGGGCCTGTACTGCCATCTGGAACACTCTCGCCCCTCCGCACAACAATGTCTTTCCCTCCTCCAATCTTTGCAAGAGCTGCGCCGACTCGTCCAGCACCAACAATGACTCCAGGAATGACCTCGGCTTTCTTTTCTGCCACCTCAACATTGCTCCCGGCGCTGCTTGCGCTTTCAGACATGGCTGCTATCTTCGAAACCTTAACTCGTTTCTCCTCCTTTCTCAACAATGAACCGTTGCCTGCTGCAAGCCGAGAACAGTCGCTCTTGAACAAGGAGAAAGTGTGGCTTAAGGTTGAGCTTTTTAGGTAATGTTTGTCGCTGGAAATGGTTGCATTCTTCTGCAAATGCAAGTGAAAGGACGGCTGAAGTAGACGACGGGTGGGAAGTGACAGAGAGGATGTTGCTGGGATGAGTACGTTCCTTTTCCCGACAACTATGGGGAGCGGGGCTTCAAGCTTGCAGAGGGCTGGAGAGGCTCTGGATAGTAATGAATAGCAAGCCACCATGGCTGCACATGGAAAGGTGAGCTCGCAGGAAGGCAGCAGCGGAGCTTCAAGCAAGCGAGCACGCAAGTTTGCAGAGGACCTTGCGAGCAATTCAGCGTGCAGCATGCAAGTCGTGCCTGTGCTCGTACGGGAGGCAATTCAGTTCGAAACACAAAACAAGGGATGAAGTTACCAAGTCCATGTGTTCCGAGCTTTTATTTCTTTCTCATTTCCACTCTTGGAAACCCAAGTCAATGCCATTTTCCTCTTCAAGTCTTGGAATTGACTCATGTGCTTGAGACTCGTCGCTGTATCAAAACGTGCATCGTGTTGCAACACAAGTTTTTATACATCGTTTCGCGTCTAAACATGCAAAACCAAGCATTTGCATTCCCAGCACATGCATTTTCTTTCCACATGCCATGCACATGCAAAGCTTGCATTGCCCCGTCTGCACGTGAAGGGTATCGCAAGTACTTTGTAAACAACCACCTGCGCAGGATCACCCGTCCATAGTCGAAGTTCCAACAATGACAACCACAACACACGAGCAGGCTGCACACGGCTGTGTCCTCAGCAACACTGCGCAGCAGCATTCCCATTCCCTTACAGTTCCAGCACTGTTGGACAAATCACTCTGAGTCAAACTTGGGACTAGCGTTGTGGTTCAGTCATTGGGCATAGCTCGTTCCTTTTCGTCCTTAGGTCCCCTGTGAGCGATTCCTCGTGGTTCCCCATGCTGGTTTCCATGTCTGTTTGATGGCATCTCCATGGTGAGACCAATGCCAACTTTCGCTTGAATTCATTGGGGGTTCCAGTTTCCAGCCTTGTGGCTTGTGGATCGTTCTCCATTGCAAACTTCAGTCGAGCATCTTCCAGTTCAACTCGACACGTGTAAAAGGGGGTCAACGTGGCAAGTTCACACTGGACGATGCTCAGCTATCATTCGCCATGGGAAAAAGCACTTAAAAGGAAATTCAGTATCCAAATTCCATACATCAAACTGCGCCCATAGCTCGATGATATCATCACATCTGTCTTAACTAACAATAAAATCCGTTGACATTACCTTTGTCAGAGAGAGGTGTATAAAAACAAGACATGGAAATCTAATCAAGACGAAATATAAAGCTGAGATTCTAATCCACAAAATAAACCGCTACAGTTAGTTCACTCCAACCCTAAAATGAAAATATATTTTCGTTGCCATAATACATCTGAAAGAAGAACTTGTCGGAACAAACCAAGAAGCCGCTCCCTTTCCTGCTTACCTCCTCTTCTCTTCTTTCTCTCTACAGCAAGTTATTCCAAATCTTCCTATCAGTTTTTCCAAATAATCTCGGTGCTAATTTCGACCCGATGTGATAAAATCCGGTCAATTTCTGTTTCCACTCTCCGTGGTTCTACTGAAGGGCCTGCATTCAATCATGGTCTGAGATGCAAAAAAAAGGAGAGGGCCCTTACGGGAAGGGGCATAAAAAGTGAATACAGACACGAACTTACATGGCCTTAAATCAAATTCCCAAAAGACCCAAGAATGTTACTGATTTCCAAAGGCTTCGCAAGAATTCGCCCGAGCCAAAAATTAGTCAGAGTGTACGGCCGATGCTATTGTGGTCGCCAGTTGCTGCTCCACCCAGGTCTCAATCATATCCTGAAAACAAAAAAGAGAAAGTTGAATCAAAATTTGCCATTAAACGGTAACGTTAACCAGACGCAACATCACCATTCAGCACATTGGGAAAATTACTCCTTAAATACCACTCACTTACCTGTGAATTCACAGACTCGTCTGCAGGAACTTCATGCCCAGCACCTCGGAGGGTGTAGTGAGTAAGAGAGGCAAAGGTTCTCCTGTATCCGGCCAGCTGTCCGTTAACATGCCAACGTTCTCGCGGCGATTGAAAGAAAATATTAAGGTGACCCCACTGTAATGTGCGCATCCAATCTTCAGACGAGGCAACTCCATCCTTAATGTCGTATAAGCCCTGATAAAGGAGTAAGGGAAGCTTGGGAAGGAGAGCCTCCACCATCCACTTAGTGCTCTTCATGGTGTCATTCCTCATGGACTTCCGAACACGCGGGTTGCACGAGACCCACGTTGTGTTAATGTTAGCATTAAGAGCCACTTTTATCTGTAAAACCAGCGCAAATACGAAGGGTTCGTTGAGGACGAGAGCGAGTGGGGGAAGGGGGGGGGAAGAGTTGAAGGAGGTACAGAAGAGTGATAGGCGACCGGAGAGAGCGAGGAGCAGGTGGGACAAAAACAAAGCGTGAGAGAGGGCAGAAGAAAAGAGCTGCCTGGGGAGGGAGAGAGGGAGGGAGGGAGGGGAGCCCTGCTCGATGAACGCACCTGGGGCTGATTCAAGAACAAAGCCAGATATTCTTGCCCTTGACTGTTGTAGTGGTATGCGGCGTCGCGCCGCACATCCAACAAGGTGGCGAGCCCACTCACATTCTGGCAAAGCCATTCAACAAGCACAGGAGGAACGAAGTCACAGATGAGCAAAACGTGGGAGGCATGGGGCTTGGCAGCAAAGGAGACGCAGACAGGAAGGGTCTGGAAAAAGATTATTTAAAGCAGCAGCTCTTTGTCAAGACTGTAGAAGGGAGGGACAAATTGTGAAAAAACATCCAATCAACCTGTACCAGAATTCCTTTAACTGCCAGAAAGTAAGCTGGTTTTCATATAAGATGTTCTTTCACCCCACTTCCGATAAGTCTGGTCAACCTTACACATGTCTGTCTAGTACATCCTTAGTATTTTGTGTTCACCCTAAAGCTTCTAAGCTTCTAAGCTTCTTCTTCTCCTCTTCCTCTCAAAGGTATCCAAAGGTACTCGACTCACCTGAATCCAGTTCACAAGCTCCGTTCTCGCAGTGTATGCAGCTTCCCACTCCTCTTTATCTATGAGCGCCACAACTGCTACAGCCAAGGCTTCGACATGTAGCTTCTGCTGATAGTCAATCACTCCAAACTGATATGCCGCCTCCGCGTGTCCTTGAACTTGTATTTTTGGATCAGTGAGCCCATTCCCAATAACAAGACCTTCAAGCCTAAAAGGGCGCTCATATCTCTCTCCTGAGCCCTCTCTCACTCCCGTAGCTTTTGGTAGTCGCTCAAAAGGTTTTCCCTCGGCCTCCTCTATCAGCTTCACTACGTGATATCCAAAGGCAGGCACATATTTCCCGGCATAACTCTCTCCCGCAACAAAAAATGGCCTGTTGTGAAAGGAAGGATGCGCTTTGTAAAACTCTGTGACTGCAGAGTAGAGATGTGCGGCAACGCTTGGCTGATCTGTGGGAATATCTTCATCTTTTTCTGCAATACTGTATCCTGTTCCCACCGGACTATCCACAAAAAGCATGCCATAGCGCCGATTCCATGCGCCCTTGTTCTCAACCACCTGCAGCTCACTGTTTATCCTCCACCTTCCCATTTCATAGAAATTTCCGATTCCTCCAGAGCATCCCGGCCCTCCTTGCAGCCACAAAATGATCGGAACTTCTTCAAGTTCTCGCTGCGGGTCGACAGCTTCATAAAACGCGTAATACATCTGAGCATTGGAGGATGCGTTGGCCGTCAAATATCCGCAATCTGTAGGCCTTTCTTGCTTGAGAAGCATAGCGTAGGGCTTTTGTGCAGTAAAGAAGCTGTGCGTGAAGTTAGGGTTGAAGCAAAGCGCCGCCAAGAGCACCAAGAGGCCGACATAGAGCGACCACGCCATGGCCGAACCCTAACCTGCCCTCTCTCCCCTCTTCACCGAGCACAACTTGACACCTGCGCACAGCCAAACGCAGGTGGCAGCCCTGAATGCTGCGGGGAAGGCATGTGACGCCGCACTTTATAGGGAGGGGAGTGGAGGGGGAGGGGGGAGGGTGAGGAAGGGGCCCTCTTTTTCCATTGTACCTCTAGTTCAACATATCCAATGGCGTCATACCACGTGACACATTGTTCATACGTGGCAGATATCTATTGGATCGTACATGTCAACTAGCTCGCACTGGAGGCCCAGACAGAGCCACATATCAAAGGGTGGGCCTCCTCTCGGGACCTAGAACCAATCACCGTCTGCTACGTCAGCAAATGCTATCAACAGCGCCAATCACATATTTCCACGTCATCAAGTAAGCAGGGTAAATTCACAGCGTACGCGAGGACTTCCTGCTAGAGTCGCATATGAAACAGTACGGTCGTACATTCCTGCCACGTGGATAAATTCAGCTGTCGACACGTGTTGCATGGCGTCGACACGTGGACACCAGTCGGGCGCGGAGAACCGGTGGACCGTACAGTGCCTGGGTGGGTCGTCGTGGTCTGGGCGGCCGGCTGTCGTTTCCCCGAGGGACTGCCGGCCGGCGAGACGGCCGGCCGGCGCAGCGCAGACTGGCCGGCTGGTCTGCCAGGGCGGGACGGGGTCCCGGGGCGATGGACGCCAGGGCACGAGAGCAGGCGGTGGGAGGGAATGGCTGGCTGGCTGGCTGACTGACTGACTGACTGACTATTTGTGACTGACTGACTGACAAACAAGCTGACTGGCTGACTGACTGAGTGGTTGGCTGACTGACTGGCTGACTGGCTGGCTGGCTGGCTGACTGGCAGAGGAGGGAAGGCGAGGGGGGGTGACCACAGCCTGCACATTGCAACGCAACAAGTTGCAAACATGGGTTGTGAGTAACTCCAAGGGTTACTGCGCGCATGCATGCCTATTTGTGATTGGTTTTTGTTGCCGTGGCGTTTGGCATCGCTTGGTTGCCCTTGTTGTTTTGGAACGTGTAGTCAGACATTGAGTGTATATTAGGTGCAGGGAGACATGCCCACAGAGAGAAACTCGTGGAAGCTGCGCTACCGTACAGGGCAAGAAACCGTTGCGGCGTCGTTTAGAAGATTAGAAAAAGAAAGAAAACCCCAGATTGCTATTGACCGTTACAGGTCACATCAGCAAAGTGCCCAAGGAGCTGTAAGAGTCTGATAACTGGTAAAAAAAGCATTGCATGTCTCGTAGTCGTTGTAGCACACACAATATTGCTTTTTAATGATTCATTGAACCCTTCTCAATGAAAGAAAATAAGGGCCGACACATGGAACAACCGGTTGCACCGGCACTGCAGCCATGGCATAAAGAAAAGAGTCATAAATCAACGAATCTTCACATCTTCACATAGCGCTCACTCCAAAGAACGACCCTCTGAAGACTGCGCCCCTCAGGACTGCTTCCTTTCTCCTTCGCATCCCTTCCTTTCAGCGGCGTGAAGCACTATCACTTCAAGGAAGGACATGTTTAGAGATTCATCACCTATCTCGCCTCTCACTCCCTCTCAAAGCGCCGCCCCCTCGCGAAGAGGTACCCGATTCGTTGTACTAACTTTGTAAACATTGACGTTCCCCTTCTTCCTCAAAAAATGAAGTTATAAAATGTATGTTTTGTCTCAGCTAGACCAGGGAGAAGGTCTCTCTTTGATTAGATGTAGCCTCGAGTGGATGGCTCAAAAAATAGTCTTCACTCACTTTCCACTCTTCTTGAGCCCGGCTCCTCCAAGCGGTCCTTTTCCAGCAGCTTTAGACTTCAACTCCTTCAAAGCCTGCAATCAAATGCAAAACCTGACATAGCTGAATATAATCCGAATCGTCAACATCAGCTTTTGAGACTGTGGTGGGTGGTCTCTGCATTTCTTTCCAAATTCATGCAAGTAAAGCATGTGGACTCTGAAAGAGACTTTAAACTCCTAATACGAAGGGATAACCCTCAACCAACAGAATTAAGCACAAGCTACCAAGCAACATCAACCTGCATAGAGAATATCAGGCAAGCCAAAACTAACAGTTCGACATGAAAGTGAACCAACTCTCGAAAGATCAGCAGGCGCTTTGCTCACCTTCTCCTCCTCCTTCTTCTTCTTCATAAACTCGACATCAGCCTGCATCCAGTTGTCGTACAACATTTCTTATCAATAATCTACCACTTTTATTCCTTTCACTTTGTCAAAGCAGCATACTTTTCCCCCTCTCAGTGAGAAACATGAAACTTTCAATTTAGCGTGTCTAGAGAGCAGTACAAATCAACTCTTTTCTATCAGTGGGGTCCTCAGTATTATCCTCCATTTCTACTAAGAATAGGCAAAAACGCCCTACCCAGTTCAAGCGTCCATCACGAACGAGGAAAGACATAGGAACCCAACCATTCATCGTTTTACCCTCACACTGCAATCGTAACTAACAAGGTCTACCTCATTTTCCATTAAAACCTTCCTCCAGAGTTATAAAACCAGACTCTTCAGTACTACGTCACATCAAATTACTAGAAAAACCCAATGACAACGACAACTTCTACACGAGCCAACTGTCCAAAACATGACAGCAGCATGACGCTTCTGAGCATCTACAACAACAGTCATTCACTACTGAATTCCGGAAACAAAGTCATACGTCATCGTAATCTTTCTCCTTCGCCTTTGGAGCCTTCAAGGGCTTCAGCTTGCCACCTGCACAATTAAAAAATAAAGATATAAATAAAACTGAGAACAGCCAAATACACAGCCATACACGTTTTCTCGTGAAGCCATGAAGAGTATTAAACAGAAATAACATTCAGATTTCCAATTTTCTAATCAGAAAAAAAAATCTCTATCAAAATTCGCTTATATACGGAAGCCTACGTCGACGAACGGGCTTTCAGCAGTGAAAACACATCAATATAGCACGGCTTCAAACTCCAGCACATGCCCAACTATGACTTCTGCGGAAAATTGCGTGCCCTGAACCATACGAATCAAAATCGGCACAGAAAACACTCACCTTGCCTGCCAGACATGGCCTTCTCCTTACGATCAAAACACTATCCGAAAAAAGCTCTCGCAAAGCAGGTGATGCACAAGAGCGCAAAAATAATGTATCCAGTCAAAGGCAGAGCTGCTCCTCAGTACGAAACTGCAGATGAGGAGCACCGGAGCACTAAGCAACTAAGAGTCTCCCCACAGCACAGTCCTGCAGTGTAGGTGCCAGGCAGAAGCCGCTAGTACTCCTAACCCTAACCCTAACGCCCGCTTCACTCATGGAAGCAGGCGACATATGCTGCTCCGTTCCGTGGCCCAACTGCTTCGATATCGTAAATACCATATCGTATCGTATCATGTCGTACCGTATCATACTGTATCGTACTGGATACGGCTTGAGATTTGCAGCCTTGGTCGCAAGTGCTTGAGCTTCTGGCCGTTCGATATGCCACGTGTAAGACCAAGGAAACACGTGTGAGCTGACGAGCGTCGTGCCACGTGACGTGGGGGGCCCGCGGGCAAGGGGTCGGGCTGAAGACCGTTGGATGTGCTACGTGTACACATGAAGAGAATCTTCACCGTTGGATACACGTGTGCGAAAATGCCGTATAGGGTTGGAGGCACGGTTCGGGCACGCCCTCGGCGCGTCCAAGGAGCGGGGGGGGGGGACTCGACAACGCGTCGTTGAAACGTTCGGAGGTTGCAACTTGCAAGCACAGCACCAGGGGAGGCCGTTCGGTGGCCGTACCGCACGTATGTGCATCTATCTCCAAGGAGCGGTGGGCGCACGGGGGAAGCCAGGCGGCAGGCAAGCACCCGGACATCAGTCCCAAGTTCCCAACACAAAGAACAGCCGTGGGACCAAACTCGCCGGTGCGCCTTGCGGCTGGGCCGTCCAACAGCGGGCGGGCGGGCGAGCAGCGACGCCTGCCTGCCTGCCTGCCTGCCTGCCTTCACCGTGCGCAGCGCGAGAGAGGCCAATTAAGCATCGCCCCCACACCGCCCGTCCGTCCGCCCGTCGGTCCCCAGCCAGCAGCAAGCAGTCGAGCAATGCCACAAGAGGGGTTATCAGACTTAAGAATCGTCAGTATGTCCGTTCGTAAGTTTTGCACCAACATATGTACCCCGCTGATATCGCGACCTGCCTGCAGCGGATTACTTTCGTTCCTTCCTTTTTCGTAACCTTTTGCGAAGTCTGATAAGCCCTAATGCGGCGAGCGCCATGAGGCCATGAGGGCCCGACACGACACGACACGACACGATAGCTAGATAGATAGAGATAGGACGAGCCGGCCTCCTCCTCCCCAGCTCGGTCGCTCGCTCCCTGGGGCACACCAGTGCACAATGCGGCGCACGCTCATGGTTCCATCCCTCGCAACTTTCCCACAAGAAGAAGAATGGGGAAGTGGCATTGATCGCACGATGGCGAGGCGATCAAATTGTACATGGACAACATCAGCATGGGGAACCACGAGGAACTGGCAAGCTTCCACAAGCTCTTGCGTTGCACAACAATCGGCCGAAAAGACGAAAACGAATTGCAAGCGGACGGCTCCGGTTGTTACCGTGCCGCATTGACGATTCGCTGTGCGCCACGTGGACCGTCGTCGCGGGTCACCGTCCGTCCCGCCGTCCCTGACCATCGCCAGCACCTCGTCCAGGAAGATACTTCTCAAGTATTCCGCCCGCCAGTGTCCACGTGGTAGGCAATACCGACGGCCCGTTCGCTGCTTGGTGAAGCCCGGCGTCGCTCCTGTTCCGGCCTACGCGACTCAGTGCCATGTGGCGGCTAGCGCCACGTGTTCACATATTACTGGTTTACGTTCCACGTGTACAAATTCCGCTGTGCGCGTATGAATTTCGACTGTCGGGTTAGTGCGCCAATACAAACGAGCCCTTTTAGGTTTTCCGCGCCTCCTATCGTAGAGAGAGAGAGAGCGAGCGAGCACGAGGAGGAATTGGACGGCTATGGCGGCCGACTCCTTCACCTGAGCGGGCCCCGACAAGCCTCCATATGCCAACGCCCGCCGCTGCAGTCTGCTCTCTCAGCCTCTCCGCTCTCCGGAACCGCGCAGCCCCCTTCCTCCAGTGGCGTCGAGCATACCAGCTTCCGAGGGCTTTCAGAGTTCTGAAGCTTTGTAGGGTTTGTACAACTTTTAGGGTTTCTGAGGTTTCTTGGGTGTGTAAAATATCCCGTATCGAAGGAAGTGACTCGAAAAGGGGTTTTGGAAAGAAAGGAGAAGCAGAGGTCCTTGGCAGTTCCGAAATTAGGGTTCATTTTTTACAGTTTGAAGAACAATTCAGCAAAGGCGGAGTCCTACTGAACGGGGACCCCCTGCTTGGAAATGGCAGCCATGAAACTAAGTGGGAGGTTTCAGGCGTGGATTTGCAGAACCTCATCGCTGCCCCCTCTGCTGAAGCCGTTTGTGAAGAGATGGAGAAGATGGTGCCGCGCGGAGGCCGCATGAGTGATCGGCATTTTATGGCAATTCTAAAAGAATTGGGAAAGCTGAAACAGCGGCGTGTAGCCATGCAGGTACTCCTTGCACCTTTCCTAATGCGTCGATTGAAGCTTCGATTGACCTGGTTTGTTGTTTTTGCTGAATAAAGCAACGCTGAGGAGATCACACCGCGAAATAAATCATTGTTGAATTAAACAACGGAAGGTTTGTACATCGCAGTATATCAATTAATCGGAGAAAGTAGGTTAATCTGCTGCATTGTGGGGTACCTGTAGGTATGGCATTGGTGGCGCCAACAAAAGCATTATACCCCTAACGTGCGCCTTTATACTACGATGGTCGCCATTCTTGGAAGCGGCAAAATGATAAAGCAGGCGCTCTCTCTTCTGGCTGACATGAAAGCTTGCCGCTGCATGCCTGATGCTGCTCCATACAATGCACTCATTACTGCATTGGGACGTGTGGGCGAAGTCGACAATGCCGTGGCAGTGTTCCGAAAAATGGCGACATCAAAATCACTATGCCGACCGACTGTAGTGACGTATGGGGCACTTTTGATGACGTTAAGTAGTGCAGGCCGTCTGCAGGAGGCGCAGCAGCTGCTCGGAACGATGCTGGAATCTGATTGCTCTCCCAACCTCACTGTCTTCAACACGCTTATTTCCGCCTGGGGACGAGCAGGTGATTTGAACATGATGGAGCGTTTGCTGGAAATGATGCGCAGCAGGGGACTCACTCCTAACGCAGTCACCTACACAGCTCTCATTCATGCTTACCGTAATTCGAATTGCTTCCACAAGGTTGCTGAAGTATGGAAGGAGCTGTTAGCGAACGGGTGTGAGAGAGACACCCCTTTGTACACAGAAATGATCGCAGTAGAAAGTCAACTTGGCAGAACGACTGCCATGGAGAAAGCTTTCACTGAATTGTGTAAATTAGGTCTGGAACCCGATATGCTAACGTTTGCTGCACTCATAACCGGCTTTGCAAATCAAGGAGATACTGCCAAAATGGAAGCCTCCCTTCGTTTCATGAGAGCCATTGGTATGATGCCTACTGCAGCGGTTTACGCTGTAGTGCTGCAGGCCTATGGAGGCCGGGGTCTTATGGCCGGTATAGAGCGAACTCGCAAAGCTATGGCTGCCGAAGGCCGCGAATACAATCGCCTGTGTTTTGAAGCCCTTCTATTGGCGTATGGGCGCTGCGGTCTAATTGAGAGGATGGAACATACTGCCCGGGATATGGAAGCAGCAGGGTTTACTCTTCGGCATAGAAATGTTGATCAAATTCTTGCAGTTTATTGCAGAGCTGGCCTTGTGGACCAGATGGAGGATACGCTGCAGGTCATGGCTGCAATGAGGTTCAGACCATCGCTTCAAACATGGCGTTCTGTTGCAGCTGCATATGAGAGGGCTGGAATGGGCATTCAGGCAGCGCAAGCCCGGCAACAGCTTTTTCCTGCAAGTCGCAATTAGGAAGTCGCTGAGAAAGGAGGAGGAGGCATTAGGAGGCAGCTGGTTTGTTACTCCGCGACCCCGGTAGAGTTGGTGGAGAAGCTGCAGCTAGGCACGAAAAATGCGAAAGTGTCTGCAGCACTTCAGAATCTCGGCCCCAGGAATGTGGAGATGAAGCTTTCTCATCTTCGACGAGTGGCCAGCAGTATCCATTTTTGAGAAACGTGGTTTCTACTCAGAAAACTGGTGAGCCTTCTATGAATCATTTGCGAATCGAACACTTCCTGAGACTTCCGAAGTAAAATCGTAGAGCACTATGGAATTGAAACCAGGGTTGTCGTAAGGGCGGAGTTTCGGGTATGAAAGTTACACATGACTCATTTTCTTCAGAGGGTGCCAGTGGACATCCTATGGGCTAATCAAGACAGAAACTTATAGGCCTTTCATTTTCAGAGCTTCACGATGTAACCCTAGGAGGTTGAGAATTGCTGTGCAGTGGTTGTCATGTCCTTTACCGTCTTCTTTTTCACATTAGCGTCTTGAACATTATGCTGTTGACGCCATGCATGTGCAGATTGTTCCATAATTGGACATCATCGGTTCAGCATGCCATACCTGCCGGCTTCAATACGAACTTGTCTGCTGTAGAGCGATGAATGTGGGCTTCCTCTGGACAAACAGACGAACTACAAACGAATCGTTTGGAAGGGGCTTTGACGGGGTTCAGGGTTTCTAGCGTTAGACGACCTGCCCATGCCTTCGCCGCAGGGCTGAAGTGGTCTTAGGCGTTTCTTTTTCCGAGCAGAGAAAGAGAAGAGCTTGCTACTACTTTTTTTTCTGCTCTGCTCGTTTCACCGAGCAGAGAAGTCTCTTAGTTGGTCAATGGAGTGCAGAGGCGAGTGGAGGAAGCGAATGAGGGTTCGTGAAGAATAGGGCACTGCCTAGTTGGTTGTGGGAGTGTCATTTGGATGTTGATTTTTTGTGTAAGCTACTGTACCCCTTTTTCAGTGGCCCATGCAGGCTGTTTCACCCACAGCCTATCCCTGAAATGAGTGCGAAGATTGTTTCCCAGGACTTTCTGACTGGACCCTCTTTTGTCTTTCCTCTATCCACGAACTCCGTCTGTCCTTTTCAAAACATTCAAAACATTTTCAAAACCTTGAAGAAGACGAACAGTGAAATTTGGACCGGACAAGCATCTTCTCGAGTATAGACTCTTATTCTCAATTCAATGCTGCCAGCGGCGATCTCAAGGGGTCCCTTGCCCTCCAATCCTTCCATATACAGTCGAGAAAGAATAAAGAATAAAGAATTGTGGCGGTGGAAATCGCTCTGGCGAGGCCATCAATCAAACAGACAGGGACAGAAATCGACATGGGAAACCACGGGGAGCCGACCGGTCCACGAAAAGGACCTGAGGACGAAAAGGAACAGTACTACCGCAGTCGGCCACCTGCCAATTGTAATTTCGCCCAATGGGTATCTGCCACGTGTGAAGTGTCCCACGTGGCAGCTCCTCATTGGCCGATCTCTCGTCAGTGACGTCGATAGACAAGAAGGCTGAAAACAAACCGCCCACTGAAAGCCCCACAAAACCCGCAACCCGAATCCCTAAATCAAACCCTAAACCTTAAACCCAGAAATCAAATCCCAAATAAAGGAAAAAACCAACGGTGAAGCGATTCGGACCACTCACCGGCCTCCACGTCAGTCCAGATTTACTGCGCCGTCCCCGTTTTCCAAAAATAAAATAAGGCCCTCAAATTCCCAATCTCTCAAGGGCCCCCTCCCGCCCAATGGGAGCGCTCCTCGCCCCCCCTACCCGGAAAACCCGGCGCCCAACGGCCCTGAACCCTAAACTCCGAACCCCGCCGCGCCCACCAAAAGGGCGCCCGCCGCCGCCGACCGTCCGGGGCCCATGCCACGTGGCGCCCCGCGGCACCTTTCCCGCCGCCTTATCCTCATCCGTCCGTCCGCCGCAAAGCAGGCGCTGAGGGGCGATCTGGACCGTCGGTCTTGCCACGTGGAGAATTGGATGAGCGGCCGAAAAGCGCCGCCTGGTGGTATAAGTGTTGGAAGGGCCGGCCGAAGGGGCACTCTCGCCTCCTTTTTGCTAAGGAGCTTCAGCTTCAGATCAGCCATGGCTGCTATCGCTGCCACCTCCGTGGCCGTCGTGCCCTGCACTTTGGCCGCTGTCTCCGGACAGAAGGCTGCTGCTTCCCAGCGCACCGTGAGCGCCTTCACCGGCCTCAAGAGCGCCACCCTCTTCTCTACCTCCAGCAATGAGTTTGCTGCCAAGACCGTCTCCAACTCCTTCCGCGTGTCCTGCATGAAGGTGAGCTGCTGCTTCCATACTTTTTCCGACGGGGAAGAGCTGTGTACATTGATCTAGTGTTTTGATCTGGTGTTTCCTGCAGCTCTCGATGTAGAGACCTCAGTTCTAGTTTCTTTAGACTGTCGTCGTCTAACTGATCTGAAGAGTCACTTAGCGATCTGTCCCTCCTTGACGTTGCGAGCTTGTATGTCTCATAACTGACTCCTGCTTTGTCCGTTCAGGTGTGGAACCCCATTGACAACCCCAGGTTTGAGACCCTCTCCTACCTTCCCCCCCTGACCGACTCCTCCATCGGCAAGGAGATTGACTACCTCCTCCGCAAGGGCTGGGTGCCCTGCTTGGAGTTCGATGCGCACGGCACCGTGTACCGTGAAAACAACGCCGGCCCCGGATACTATGATGGCCGCTACTGGACGATGTGGAAGCTCCCCATGTTCGGATGCACTGATTCTTCCCAGGTGCTCCGGGAGCTTTCGGAGGCCAAGAAGGCCTACCCTGACTGCTACATCCGTATCCTCGGATTCGACAACATCAAGCAGACACAGTGCGTCTCCTTCATCGCCCACAAGCCATAGAGGGCGTCCAGTGAGGACCTTTTGCAGGCGCCGACGCAGCAGAGACTGTATTATTTAATTTCAGAAGTAGAGAAAAAGTGGTGGTTTAGGCTAGATCTAAAGCATTCATGCATATTTTTAAGGTGCCGAAAGGGAGCAGCATCTTGTTAGGCTGGTAGACTCTGTAACAGCTACAAGGAATTTTTAAGAACTTCCGTGAGTGTAGTTCGACACCAATTTGTTGACTAACATTGGTTACCACGAAATCGATCTTTTTGATCTGGTCGTTATCTGATCGTCGGTGGCATTGCCTGAAAGCGCGTGCTTCTTTTCTGAATTTGCTATGACTGCACCGGATTACCTTATTACTTTCTGGCAGGTTAGTATAGCGGTCTGTGTGCTGAACAGGCGGCTCCGAGTGGCAGCGGTGTGGAAATGGAAATGCCGATCCGGCCAGTGCCTTCTGGCATTGGCATCTCGTGAACTTTGTTTTACAGCCTATAACTGGTTTCTTTTATTTCAGTTGTATCCGAAACTTCCTGCTGCCTAGTTGGCCTTTCTGGCAGGCTTAACAGCAATATAGAGGAACTATTTTCTCTGGCCGTGGCTCTGGCACCCCTTCAGGTCCTGACATTTCGGCGATTTAGATTTGTATTCTTACATCATGTCAAATCAGATCCATGAAAGGATGTAGCGGCACTTGCTTCAATCGTACAGGATCATTCGCTTCTTATCTGGCTGTATTCACAATCTTGATTATTCTTTCTCATTCTCTTCTTCCACCAACTGCAGAAGAGTCCGTCATACACTGTAGTTCCTTCCCTTCGGCCGAGCGGTGTGGGAAACTCCAGGACAGTTTTTGCTTATTATTCACATTTAGGAACTTCACCCGCCTTATTGGAATACTAAAGATGATGAGTATAAAGACATGTTGCGGCAGTCCCTTCCAGAGTTATCACTTTGAATATTCGAGCCACGTGGCGGAATATTCCCTCCATCCTGTCAATTTGCTTCCGCCGGACCCTCCCCTCCGGATTCAGCCCAATCATTGCGCCGTGTGACACGTGCAGATAAATCACAGAAATTGCAATGTAAATCATTATTGGTATCGGTTCCTGCAAAAAAACGTCTCCACGATATTCGTTTTATACAATATGTTTCCACAAACGATAAACTATCTCCATGTAAGAGGAGAAATCGCATTGATTTCACGATGGCGAGGCCATCCATGTACATAAACAAAAGCAGCATGTGGAACCACGAGGGACTGGCCGCAAAGGACCTAGGCACAAAAGATAAAGGGTAGTATTATTTCCACCCCTTTCCGGCCGGGCAGATTTTAAAAGGCTTAAAAACGGAAAATGCTATTTTCACACCTTTTTAGAATCGATACAAGGCAGATCTTATTTTTGTCAAAACAAGAAAAATGATACCCCGTTAATTTGATTTGAATATCTCGTCCCCCTGAATTATCTTTTTGAGATAAAAAAATATCAGCCTGCCCGTATCCGCTCAGAGCAGAAGATCCATCGACCACGAGATCGTTCGCGGGTGTGCGACCTTCACGCGTGCAGTAAATCGCAGCCGCCGATTCCTTCGCAGATCGCCCCACGGCAACCGTTAGATCTGCAGCCGGGCTCGGTCCTAGCGAATGGCACGAGTCCACGTGTCCCATCAAAGCCGACTCGCACATGCGAGTTCGCGCGTCCCTCGCCCGAGATCTCGTGCATTGTCAGCTCTCAGCCAATCAACATCTGCCACGTGTTACATTTTTGACGTGGAAAACTTTGATTGGTCCAAGCTCTCAATGTACGAATTTTGGGTTCCTCAAAGTTGCGACAGTACGACATTTGTACGGACAAACGTTTGAGACGAGTTTGGCGGGATACGTGGGCACGTGCCATTCGCTGTGACCGAGCCCGGATGCAGAGCAAATAGTGATCTGCCGTGTTGCGATCTGCGAGGGAATCGACGGCTGCGATTGACCGCACGCGTGAAGAAGGCGGGATATTCAAAATAGGGTGACGGGTTATTTCCTTGTTTCGCAAAAATAAAATCTGCCGATGGAGGGTGGGTATCGATTCCAAAAAGGTGTGAAAAAAGCATTTTCCGTTTTTAATCCTTTTTGAAATCTGCCCGGCCGGGAAGGGGTGTTTGGATCCAAAAAAGGGGTGGAAATATCACTACCCATCATTTTCCTTGTTTTGCAAAAATAAAATCTGCCTTGTAGCGATTCTGAAAAGGTGTGAAAAAAAGCATTTTCCGTTTTTAAGCCTTTTTAAAATCTGCCCGGCCGGTAAGGGATGTTTTGATCCAAAAAAGGGGTGAAAATAACACTACCCAAGATAAAAGCTAAGAGCGGAAGCCTATGCGGAACTCCATGTGTTTAACTTCTTTAAATGTTTTACTGGAATGTTCTGCACCCGTTTTTTTGTCTTTTGGTGTCTGGTTTCTGGTTTCCGGTTTTTGGTTTTTGGTTTTTGGTTTCTGGTTTCTGGCTTCTGGTTTCTGGCTTCTGTTTTTTGGTTTCCGGTTTCTGGTTTCTGGCTTCTGGTTCCTGGTTTCTGGTTTTCGGTTTCTGGTTTCTGGCTTCTGGTTCTTGGTTTCTGGTTTCTTTTTTCTGGGTTCTTGTTTGTGGTTTCTCGGACCCACGTGGCCATTGACGACCGTACCTCGATGGTACAAGTACGGTAGACCGTACGCAGCCTACAGTTTGCCGTACAGATCTGTACAGATCTGGGCTGTCCGACCGTACATGGTGTGACTGGACGCGGGGGGGTCTATCCGCAAGGCGCTGCTCCCATTGGCCCGCCACGTCACGTCACTAAAGCGCACGCGCGGCGGCCGTGGATAGGCTGCCTTCCTCCCGCGCACGTGCGGGACCAGGTAAGGAAAGTCAAGGGCGGGCGGCAGGGTTCATGGCCGGGAGGGACTGGGCAGGAAAGAGGGGGAAGGAAGGGTGGAAGGTTGAAAGCGACCATAAGCAAACGAATTGGAGGGAGGGAACGAGGGAGGGAGGGAGGGAGGGAGGGAGGGAGGGAGGGAGGGAGGGAGGGGTTTGGAAGCAACAGCAGTGGTAGGGGTTTGGAAGGGACAGCAGATTTAGGGTTTTGGAAGCTACAGCAGTTTTAGGGTTTTGGAAGCAAACAGCGGTTGCAGGGTTTTGGAAGGCGTCCTGCACTGCTGCTGTGGACTCTCTGTAGTGGTCTTGAAGGAACCGGTGCAGCAGCAGGTGCATTTTCTGGAGGGGGATTCAGTGGCTAAGTTTCAGTATTTCTTTTGCTTCTCTTTTGCTGAAAGTGTTTTGGATTCTCCTGCTGCACACCTGGCCAATAAGGCACGGAAGGGTTTTTCTTTTCCTTAGCATCGAGAACCAGGTTTTGTCCTTGTATGCCGCTGCTTGATCGCAGGACAGTTGGCTTCATCTTGCCCCATTTCCCATGAATTAGAGCTTCATTTTCTACCTTTTTTTCCATTTCTCCTTTTCTGATTCAGCAAGTCGAAGCCTAAAAATGGCCACGACTATCTCGAAAACGGTGGCAGCGACCAAACTCGCGTCATCTGTGAGCTTCGGTGGAAGAATCTCTTCTGATGCTTTTTGCAAGTCAGTATCCACACCTTTTTTAGGAGAAAACATTGAGAGAAACACTGTCTTTTTTCTTCCCATGTGCAAGTGTTTGAAGATGCTGGTTTGTTTGAATTCGTTGGTTTACGAAATCTGGATGTTGCTTTTGCCAGGTAAATTCTGTACGGTTGGTTGGTCGGTCGTTTGTTATCTGTATGATCGTATGCTATGTCTAATCACCTGTATTCCTTAAAACAGGGGATTCATTTCTGTATCAAGGAGCAAAAAAAGTGCTTGGACTCGAAATTCCACCGTCACGGTTTGCCGTCATGTGGCATCATCAGGTATTGTCTGCACTATCATTAAGTTATATTTTGATGATTTCCACAACTAGGAATGCCGGTGTGAACGAAAAAGTTGTATGCATGTGCAGACACGGGAAGGAGGGCTTGGGGTCAGGAAGTGCACGCTGTTGCTTCAGGGACTCGAGCAGAAAGCTTGGAAGAAATTCAGCTCCGGCCCGTGAAAGTTATCGAAGGCAAAGTGCAGCTTCCTGGCTCAAAATCGCTCTCAAATCGACTGCTCTTACTTGCAGCACTTTCTGAGGTAAGTGTCCTCAAACGGACTTTTCTTTTTATGTGAGAGTGAGTATGCGAAATGCTCTCTGTTGCCAAACGATGAAGGAATCAAGCTGGCCATTGTACGAATGGAACGAGAGGCAAAGGCGATGAAGCAAGGAAGGGAGGGGGGGAGGGAAGAGTGGGGAGTGGGTAAGGGGGATGGGAGAGGGGGTAGAGGGGAGGGGGGAGGGGAGGGAACTTTCATCTCTGGTCCTAGTAATAAAGCGTATGGTAGGGTCACTAAGTCTTTTGTACCGCAAAGCCACTCTAACAACCTGAAACGTTTTTCTAAGGACCCTAATATTTCCTCGTCCACATCATCATTTTCCTACAACGGTGGCTCTGGGACCTCATTCTCCTGCAACGGTGGCTCTGGAGTGTCTCAGGGGATCACTATTGTTGATAATTTGTTGAATAGTGACGATGTGCGCTACATGTTGGGCGCCCTCGAGACCCTCGGCATTCACGTAGATGAGGACAGGGAGTCGCTCCGCGTGACTGTGACCGGCTGCAACGGCAGATTCCCTGCGGGGCGCTGTCAGACCCAGCCGCAGTTCTACACTGCGGTGACGCGGACGAATGGGAGTGAAGTGAAGAAGGAGGTGCAATTGCTGCTTGGAAATGCCGGAACTGCAATGCGTCCTTTGACTGCGGCTGTCGCTGTAGCAGGTGGCCATGCAAGGTCTCTCGCTCTCTCCCTCTCTCTCTCATATATTCCTCTTTACGCTCCCCTTTTCTCTTTGGAGGATTTATTTATTAATGTATTGTGTGATAGTTCTGCGTTAATGAATATCTTCTTTAATTGCAGATAAGCACTGACTTTTCTCCTGTGCTTATTCGGCATATCGACAATGCTATAAGAAGGAAAGCAGTCAGCTTTTAACTGGGTCATCCTTTGTGCGAGAGGATATGCCAGGTATCTTCTGGATGGGGTGCCTCGTATGCGAGAAAGGCCAATTGGAGATCTTGTTGATGGGCTGCGCCAGTTGGGTGCTGAGGTATCGTGCGTGCTGGGCACCAACTGTCCACCTGTAGCTGTGGATGCACATGGAGGTCTGCCAGGTGGCAAGGTAAGGTGTCTTCACTCTCCCTCTTTCTCCGTCTCCCTCTCTCGCACGCACCAGCCCCCCTCATTTTCTCTACCCTCCTTTGCTCTTCCACCTTGCTATCCAAATCAAATCCCTTTCCTTACCTTAATCCCACCCCCTCCCCCCTTCACCTCTTTATATCCGTCCAGTCACCCTCACCTTCTTCCTCTCCATCGCGCTATCACTTTTTTCACTAAAGGTGGGAACCACCGGTTTCAAAAGTATTCGCTAGCCATACAGGCTATTCTCACAACGATGATTGGGTTTGTTCAAATTTCAGGTGCGCCTATCGGGAGCTATAAGCAGCCAGTACCTCACAGCACTTCTTATGGCCGCCCCACTCTCATTGGGTGATATAGAAATCGAGGTGCAGGATAAACTTGTTTCAGTACCGTATGTCGACATGACTTTACAGTTGATGGAAAGGTTTGGAGTTAAAGTGGAACGCTATGGAGGTTGGGAGCGGTTTTCCATCAAAGGAGGGCAGACTTACAAGTGAGTAAAACATCATTTGCCTGTACGAGCCCATACGATATTGTCGTGTGGTTATTGAAAGGAAGGCAGGGGAAAGGGGAGGAGGAAGGGAAGGGAGCTGTAAGAAAGGTAAGCAGCTAGGGAAGGAGAAGAACGAGAGCAATGCTTAGACTGTAAAACCATCAATTCCTCCGCTGGCTGGGATGCACTTGCTAAATCTTGGGACAAATGTGTAAAGTCAACTGAGCATTTCGCTTGGCTTTTGGGACTTTTGAAGGTCTCCCGGTCGAGCTTTTGTTGAAGGAGACGCTTCAAGTGCAAGCTACTTCATTGCAGGAGCGGCAATCACAGGAGGAACGGTAGTAGTGGAAGGCTGCGGAACAGACAGCTTGCAGGTAGCGCAGTACTATCAGCGGAATTGTACATGTGTTATTTTTCAGGGTTTCACCTCTTAGTCTCTCCACTATTTTAGAAACAAAAATAACACTTGCTTATTGCAACCATAGAGCTAGATACTCACATTATTCCAGCGTATTTTCTTGTAAATCTGCAGGGAGATGTTCATTTTGCTCGTGTTTTGGAACAAATGGGAGCCAACGTACAGTGGAGT
This sequence comes from Zygnema circumcarinatum, assembly GCA_037447605.1. NCBI lineage: Eukaryota > Viridiplantae > Streptophyta > Zygnematophyceae > Zygnematales > Zygnemataceae > Zygnema > Zygnema circumcarinatum. The sequence continues at coordinate 1,414,651 of CM074810.1, forward strand.
GAGCATAGTGTGACTGTGACAGGCGCTCCTCTGTCCAGCTCGACTGGGCGAAGACTGAAGGGTGTGGATGTGAACATGAACACCATGCCAGATGTCGCCATGACATTGGCTGTCGTGGCACTTTTTGCGGACGGTCCAACTGCTATCAGAGACGGTCAGTGGCCTTTTTCCCCCTTCGATTTCTGTAACTTCATTCAAAACACATTCAATGGAACTAAGGTGATTGCGCTTCAGTCCCTCTATGCATGATCAGTTAGAATAGCCCATTGCATTTCTGCTCCGTAACAAGAGTCGTCTTGCTGATATTTGCCTTCACTATCAGTAGGCAATGCATGTTTTTGTATGTGTGCAAATCAAATGCTTCCACTTATGTCTCTTTTGTTTTAAAAAGGTTGAGGCCGATTTTCACATTGAATTTGGAGTTCCAGTGAAAGGAAGACGTTTTAAAATTTGTCAACCTGTGTGGGCTGCAGTGGCTAACTGGAGGGTGAAGGAGACGGAGCGAATGGTTGCTATCTGCACGGAACTTCGCAAGGTATTGACTTTTTACTTTCATATTTGGCCCAGTTTTTCCTCCTTCATGAATCCGACCGGCTGGCAAGCATTTCACATGATTTGAGCCTCTACTATGACAGTCCGCATTCAGACTTTAAACATTCTATAACCCCCAGACATCCTTCAAATCATACAAACCCTAAACGACCTTGAAGTCCCCTCCTCTCCTGCTTGGCTTCCCTTTCTCTCTGTTTTCTCAAACTGGGCTTTCCCTCGTATTTTTTAATAGTTGGGTGCAACTGTGGAGGAGGGTCCGGACTACTGCATCATTACGCCGCCACAAAAATTGCAAGCCGCCGAAATCGACACTTATGATGATCATCGCATGGCCATGGCTTTCTCACTTGCTTCATGCGGAGATGTTCCCATCACCATCAAAGACCCGGGATGTGTTCGAAAAACTTTTCCGGACTATTTCGATGTATTTGAGGGCCTTGCCAAGCGGTGATACGAGAACGATTCTGGACTGAATGGTTACAGGTAGCAGGCCGGGAAGACTGCTCAAGGGGGAATTTGTCAATTACAATTGCCTTTTCTATGTGTGGGAGCCAAACACCCCCTCCCCCCCCTTTACATTATGGGGCGAGGAGAATGGAAATATGGATTCGAAATTCATCGTTTCCCGCACTAGTCTTTGAGAGATAATCTTCACTTTTCCTTTCAGGCTTAGCCTTAGAATATTCTTTTAGGGGGGATCTGGTCTTCAAAGAACGAGAGAAAGGCAGTTTTCGTCCATCACAAGGAGAGACTTCACACCACATCCGGAGAAGCAACAGACCATCGGTCAGGTCTGCAATTTTGCCTTCACTCACCCTTCGCTTCATCTCTCATGTTTCGGAAACCTGTGGCTTTGATCCCAATCCTGACTGAGACCCTCATGTGAGATTAGTATGAAAAAACTGAATACGGAGAGAAACTGGTGCCTGCTATTTTTCTAAGGAAACCTTTTCAGCTAGTACACTTTAGTCCATAGAAACTTGTTTACATATTGAGTTCACATAGAACTCCGATTAATTCCATGGACCAGAGCCACAGCAATGTGGCCAATTGAATGGAAATTTGTACCTTTTTATGGCTCAGACAGGCTCAATAATACCGACGGACTTTGCTCGCCTTTGGCCTTTGGCCTTTTGCCCTCTGGTTGTCGAACATAGCTGCCGTTTAGGGAAGGTAAGTGGGCAAGGCCGGGGCTATGCGAGTGGTGGGGAAGGGAGGGGAGGGGACTAGCAAGGCTGCCTGCGCCATCACAAATTCAGATCGAATGCTGTGCATGGAAGCCGAAGTACATTGTTAAACGAGCCGACACAAGTGCGTTCAAAGTTGAAAGCGTAAAGTAGGGCTGCTCTACCTAAAAATCACATGTGAGAGACGAAAATACCTGGGCTAGGAGTAGGTGAGATGATGGACTGCTGCAGATTTCAGCCCTCGCGCTCTTTGCACTACAGCAGTACCCCTCAATGGTCCAAATGGAAGATTCAAATATTCTAAGTGAAATTTGACTCCAAAAGGTTATTCATTCTCTTTTTTCTCTAAGCAGGTAATAAGTACGTAACCACGCTTGAAATATACGCAACCTTGACACGCCACGAATTGGAATGGTCTTAGAGCTGGCTAAGTTCACATTGAAATGCTGTCTCCTGACCTTATTTCCACTTAGAGAGGGCGTATTTTGTACACATTACGCATTTTAATACTTCGTACCATGTGACATGTAAGAAAGTTACATACAAACTGAAACTGACTTGCACCTATTTCAATTCTCAGCACTCTTTCCGGGACTTCATCACCAGCTCAAACAATGAAGTTCCGAATGCTGAGCTTTGATGATAATTTCAAAGGGCTCTACAGCTCTCTTGAGAGCCTCTTCTCACGCGCAAAATTTGGGAAAACATAGGCTACACTCGCTAAGGACTAGCTGGCCTAAAACTTTCAGCTATGCACTACGCTCCACACTTCGTACCCACGCTCTAATCTGCTGCTCGTCTACGTCTGCGTGTCCCATCTGACTCTAACCACAAGCACCTCGCTGCTTCCTAATAGGTCTACAATTACAAGAGCTGGCTCCATTAAATCTACACAGGATAGAATAACATTACATCACTTAAGACACGGAGAAAGACTTCAGGCTCCCCTCTCCTCCCTCACCCAATCACTCCCTCTCCCTTACTCTCTCCCTCCCTCCCCCCCACCTTTCCCTGCCACCTTTCTCTCAATCTGCCAGCGCCTCAAGCGAGAAGCACTCCTCCTCCCGGAGCAACTCCACTTGGAGCTCCACCATTGGGCAGTTCTGCTGCAGGTACTCGTGCATGGGCGCCTGAATCCACGCGTAGCTCTCCTTGCTCGCGCATCGCAGCACCAGCCGCTGCAGCCCACTGCACGGCAACACGCCCCCTCCCTCCCATCTCACTCAGTTCCAGGCCCACCCAGCCTCAGTCCCAATTCCCCCGCAGCAAGCCCCCGCTTGTCCAACCCAAGCCAACCCAACGCACCCCCTCCCCTCCCTCCCATCCCTC
>CM074810.1:1426511-1443378 GCA_037447605.1 Zygnema circumcarinatum
CCCCCCCCCCCCCCCCCCCCCCCCCCGGGCGGTGGGCCCTACGTTGGGTTTGAGGACGCCCCCGCAGCGGTCGCAGGGCGGCACCCTGAACCCTTCCAGCTCGGCGCGGCTCCCAAACCCTAAATCGTCAAGTTCGGCGTCGCCGTCCGGCCGCTGCCTCGCGCCGCCGCCCTGCAGGGAGGAGGCCTCAGCCGCCGCCGCCCACTGGGAGGGAGGGAGGGAGGGAGGGAGAGAGGGAGGGAGAGGAGGGAGAGAGGGAGGGAGACAAGGAAAGGGAAGGAGGATGAATAACAAACAATAGGGGATAGAAGATAGAAAGGAAGCCAGGGAGGGGTACTGGAATACTGGAAGGAGAGAGTCAGTGTTTCTGGCAAAAAAACAAGTAACACGGGCGTGTGGATGGATGATCAAAGGGACGGAGAAGCTCCCGCCCTCTGTTTCTCTCTCTCCCGCCCATTCCCTCTCTACCCCTCTCGTCGCATGTAGCAATCTTTGCTGTCTGCGTGGGTTCGCATCTTCTCTCACTTCCTGCTCTGCCCTGTCCCCTCCTCCCTCTCTACTGCTCATCCCCCTCCCTCCGATCAAGCACGCCCTTCCTCCTTTCCTCCCTACTCCCTTCTATGTATGTTAGATTACTTTCAAAGCCCATTCCCCTCAATGCCCATCTCGTCCTCTCACTTTCTCTCTTCCCCTCCCTCCCCCCCCTTTCTCCCTCACCCATTTTCTCCCGCCCCTTCCAACCCCCATCCTCCTCCCCCTCCTCTCTCCCCGCACTCCCCCCCCCTCTTTCTCCACCCTTCTCTCTTCCCCCCACTTCTCCGTCCCCTCCCACTCCCCCTCCCTCCCCCTCCCTCTTTCCTCCCGCTCCCTCCCCCCTCCCCCTCCCTCCTCCCCCTTCCTCCCCCCCCCTCCTCCCTCCCCTCCCTCTCCCTCCCATTCTCTCCCACCTCCCCCTCCCCCCTCCCTCCCTCCCTCCCTCTCCCTCCCTCCCTCCCCTCCCTCCCTCCCCTCCCTCTTCCTCCCCCTCTCCCCCCCTCCTCCTCCCTCCCCCCCCTCCCCCCTCCCCTCCCTCTCCCTCCCCCTCTCTTTCCCCCTCTCTCCCTCCCTCCCTCACCTCCGGGTTGAGCGCCCGCAGGCGGTCCTGCATGGCCTCGCGCGGCCCCTCGTTCCCGCACGCGAGGCAGACCGTCTCGCGCGTGCTCCCGTGCAGCTCCAACGCAAAGCGACTCCCCGCCATGGTGTGCAGCCTGCCATCCTCACATGCCATCCATCCCATGCATACATGAACGCATGGCCCCCCATCATCACATGCCATCCATCCCATGCGTGCATGCATGCCTCCCCCCTCATCACCCCATGCATGCCCAGCACCAGTCCCAGCGCGCCACCTGTCCACGTTCTGCGTGACGAGCCCCCCCCCCGCCCGCCCGCCCTCCTCGAGCCGCGCGACCGCCACGTGGGCGGGCCCGGGCCGCGCCGCGAGGAGGCGGGCCCACCCCACGTAGGACCGCGCCCAGTACCGCCGCCGCTGCCCGGGAGACCCAATGAACTCCTGCCACGTGGCGACACGTGGGGGAGGGGGGGCAGCCAATCAAGGGCCCACGTCGCGCCATCTGTCGCCGTAAAGAAGTTGGCTTTGAGAAAGGGCTAAAGGGGGGCTTAAAAAGGGCCAATGGGAGGGATGGGAGGGTGAAGCAGGAGTACGAATTTGAGGGGGGTTTCATTTTTTTTTTTTTGTTTTTTTTCAGGGGGGGGGGGTAAAGGCGGGCATTTCCGAAATAGTATTTTCTAAGAATGACAAAAAGAAAAAAAGATAAAGTGTAAATTTTGAGTTATGTCGAGCCATCCACCAATCGCTGCCCGCAAGGAAACCCTCCAGAGGAGTGTTCGGTGCCAGGCACCGATCTATGGCAGACAGTTCAGTTTTATGTCGCGCCAAGGTCATACACAACTGACATAGAATCGACAGCTGGTAATCAGTTTAAATGGCGCACTAAATAGGCGGAGGACGATTTTTACAATTCCTTTTAAGGGTTGGAAAAAAGGAGAGAGGAATTGGAAGCTTCGACAAACAAAAAAAGAAAAGAGGGGGAGATAGTATTGGACTCACTTGATGAGTCATCGGCTTAAATCCGGAACTGTAGGCTCCGTTAGGGCTGCACATGCATCAAAGGAACTCGAAAAATTAGAATTCTTTCTCTCTCTCTCCCTCTTCTCTCACTCTCCCACTCTCTCCTCTTCCCCTCTCTCCCTCTCTCTCCCCCTCGTCTCCTCTCCCCCCTCGCACTCTATCTCCCTCTCTCTCTCTCTCCTGAACCCACTCTGCGTTCATGATTACTCCAAGAAAATCCCATCCACATAGCTACGAAGAAACAGCATTACAGTGACAGAATTCCCAACCATCGACAAGTGAAATTGTAATAATGCAGATGAAAAATAATCATGCTGAAAACACAATCTGACTGACCTTCTGTAATCAGGGATTCCGCTCTCTGTGCTGACGCCTGCTCCCGTCAGCACTACAAGTCGCCGACTGCAATGACGAAACATGAAAAATAGTTAAAAAAACAAAAGGGTGAGGGGGGCTAACACAGTTAAAATGTTCGAAATCAGAGCCGCGGAACTACAATCAAATCAATTTAAGCAAAGACAAATAAGATAAAAAAGAATGACAATAGAGAATACAGCGAATGCAGTTGCTCTCATTTCTGAACTGCTGAGAAAGCAAATTCCAGAATGAAATTTTCTAACATTCTTTAAGGACCCCATATATCACTGCATGCAAAAAAATACAAAACAAGACCCCTCCACATGCATGGAAGCCTCCACAACTCCAATCTGGGTTCAGAGTTTGCTTCCCCTTACGAAATCATAATCTGCTAACTATAGATTCTGACACTGGACAGTATAGATCCGTAGTGATCAGGAGCAAGAAAATCCGGATTCCATGACGTGAACCTAAATCTGAAAATATTTGAAAGAACTAAATAATGGGCAAAGTGACGAGAGGGACCATTGGGTGGAAGAGGCAAAACCCTTTTAACCAGCCTCTATTCCAATAAGATTTCCTTTCGATCCACTCTATCTTGATCAGATTCCCAGACCAAACAAAAATGAGCCCCACCTACTCTCAACGAAGTCGTGCAGAAGCGCCACCTGTCGCTCTGTGGGAGGCGGCGCTGCCGGCACGACAGCCCCTCCCCTGATAGCTCCCTCTCCCTCTCTCCCTCCCTTCCCACCTCCCTCATGGAGGCCAACTACAGGAGGGAGAGGGAGAGGGAAGTCTCCGGAAGCCATGGCTTGGAGAGAATGGCCGCCATGGAGAAAGCTCCGAGTTTGGATGCGGAGGCGAGGGAGGAGAGAGGAGGAGGAGAAGGCGGCCATGCCGAAGATTTGGGCTCTCTCCCTCCGTCTGCTCTCTCGTCCTTGGAAGGTGCCCCTTTAAGGATATCGAAATGTGGGGGGATTAGGGGGGAGGGGAGTGGGAGGGAGAGAGAGGGGAGGAAGGAGGGGGAGAGGGTGGCGAGGAGGGAGAGGACAGAGAGGGAGAGGGAGAGGGAGATGGAAGGGGGGGCGGAGGGCGGGACGGAGAGAGGTGAATAGGTTGGGACTTCCGCGGCTTAAGCCGCGCGCTGGGCCGACACCGAACCCTTCGTTCTGAATTCGGAGACGCGCGGCTGAACCCGATCTGAGGTTCGAGGCCTTCGCTCTGGGAACTCTCTATCTCTCTCTCTCTCTCTCTCTCTCTCTCTCCACCTCCGTCTACCTCCGCCTATCTCTCGCCTCTTCCCCTCGCTCTCTCACTCCCCCCTCCCCCTTCCCGCCCTTCTCCCTCTCTCTCTCCCTCCCTCTCTTTCACACACACCATGGCGCAGGCGCCAGAGGGCATTACTCTTGACAAGGAAGCGGTGAGTGAGAAGGAGAAACTGAACTCCTTTTTTTGAGTTTCGTTCGGGTTTTTATTTTCGGCTTCATTTTATTTCATTAAATCTCTACGCCATTTTACATCTCCAGCGGAACCAGTTCACTTTTGCACTCGATTTGGTCTAGAAGACGGAGTTACTTACCGAAAGAATTAAACCTTTTTTGAGAATTTAAATAGGTGACTTCCTGTCAAGCACAAATTTCAATTCTTTTGTTTTTTTAAGTCAATTGATCTGCCAAAGTGGTTTCTTCCACAGTGCATGAACTGACTAGAACTTACTACGTATACATGTGTTTTCTGCACTACAATTCATTCTAGAAAAAAGTGTTGTGAGACATTAATCTCCCTATTTTTCTGTAGCAGGTATTCATGTTGGCTCAGCAGGAGATGGAGTACAGAGTGGGACTGTTCAATGGGTGAGAGCTCAGCTTCCCCCTTCTCTGCCAATTTTCGTTTTCAGCATCCAATCCTCCCACTTAAGTAGCCCCTGTTTTCCGCTTTGTCCCTCTCTCCCTGTCTCTCTCTATCTCTCTCCCTCTCCCTCCCTCTCTCTTTCTCACTGGCTCTCCCTCACCTTCTGACTAATTGTCACTCATCCTCACCAATTCTGCCCATCCGATTGGTGTTCGAACTGAGGATCCTCGACTTTCGAAACTTTACCAAGCGTTGACTTTGCTGTTAAGCTTTATGAATCGTCAAATCGTTGACATATGCACTGTAAAGTTGAGATGTTGTCCTACAATTTCTCGTACGCTTCAAAAGGATCTCCATTCTCGTGGTCATACTTGGACGTTTTTGGGATTATTTCGATTTTTGTTTGCAGGCTCGTTTCAAACTGCTTCGACAAGTGCGTGGAGAAGAAGTAAATCTCGTCTCCCTCTCTAAATTTCTGAATTTGTGTAAATTCTCGTTCGTTAAACTTAAAAAAAACCTTTTGTTCAGCTTGAAGGTGACTTCCCTGTAAGCATACTTTTGGACTATGAGCCATGCACTCAGAGAGCGAGAGGGAGTAGGAGATGGAACGGGGTAGGGGGTAGGGCGAGGCCGAGGATGAGGGGAGGGAGTGGTAGAGAGAGAGAGAGAGTTGTGTCCACTATTGTAACACATTATTGCTGTTGGATTGAGAGAAGTTGACTGCTGCACTCGCAGGTACAAGGATGGAGATCTCAACTTGGGGGAGAACAGCTGTATTGACCGCTGCGTGGCCAAATACTGGCAGGTGCTGCACTCTGCGCCGCACCCCTCTTTCGCAGTACAACGCTGCCAAGTTTAAGAGTTTAGAGTTTAGGGGTTTTAGGGTTCGCAGGGTTTTATAGGTACACATGGGTTTAGGGCTCGCCGTTGATCTTAATTTTCGAGGTTAGAGTTAGGGTTCGCCTTTGAACGTTGTGTGGCGTGTTTGGCTTGCAGGTGACCGGCATCATTGGGAATATGTTGGGCGCCAACACAAGGCCGGGAGTGTGATGTGCTGCAGCTGATGTCGACATATTTGGTCGGACATGGAGAGAAACAGACAGGGAAGTCGGAGCTGTACTGCATCATTTGAGGAGATGATGTCACTGACTGCGATGATGTTGCGCGTCGAGTGATGTTGGGGGGAATGGGAGCGTTTCCCAAATGCCCATTTCTATGCGGAAGATTTCGAAGGCCTGCTTCAATTTAGCGCAAGGCAGAGTATGCCAGTAAGGTTGTAGAGCGGGAGCACTTCTGATTTTTTTGTTCTAGTGAGTTTGTGGAACGACTTAGGAAATATTGTTAAAGGAAGCTTCAACCGACTTATTTCTTTCACAAAAGGTTCTCAAAAAGTTGCTCAGATTGTACTTCATTCTTTTTTGCCAAAGTGACAACCGGTTGACGAAGCAACTGCATTTGAGGTGCAAAAATGCCGCAAGAAGGAAGGACTTAGCCCCAACTTCCACCCTCTCGAGCTTCCTCATCCTTGTACGGTTCAGGGGCAAATCGTCAGGCCAACGACCAATCTCTCTTTCACTCCTCTCTCTCTCCCTCTATCTCACCCCCTCTCTCACTCTCTCTCTCACACTCTCTCTCTCGCTCTCTCTCGGTCGCAGAGAAGCCTCTCCTCGGCCACTCTCATGGTTTCAACTCAACATGATGACCTGTGCTTCCTGTTAAGAAGCTGTTACAAGAAACAACGAGTAAGTTTATAGTTTGCAGCATTTAGGGTTTGAGTTCTTCTAGAGCTGCTGCTCAGGAACCGTAAAACTTAAAAAGGTAAAGGGGAAAATAAAGGAAAGGCGACTTACAGAGCTTTGCTGGTTCTCTCTCCTACTGGAAGGGCGGGCAACATAAGACCAGCTATCCGTAGTCATGGAAAAAAACCCTCGACTTACTTTTCACTTCGGGGTTTCCCACACTTTTCAACATATTTGTCCACCAAAGCTCGAATCTGGTCCCAATTCAAAACCCAAACTCCGCTCAGTTTATGATTACATCGGAAATTGAATAATGCAATTCTCGCAAAGGGATCTTAACCAAGTACCACATTTCAGTATCCTAAAACCAAACCCAGTTTTTCAAAAAACCCTTGACTCAAAAAACCTCGACTGGGAAATTTCAAGAACCCGTTTAACACCCAAAAACACAGCGACTGTCGAAACTCCAAAACGTAAAGAACCCTAAAGCTTAAGAAGAAACTCAAAATACCCAAACATCATGAATGAAATGAAATTGCCGAAAAGTCCACATAGCTTGAGAGCACCAAAAAACTCCATCACCCAGAAACTATGAAAATCCAAAAAACTGCAAGCAATTGATATAATGCTTAAGTTTCCAAAAACAATCCAGCACTGAAGAAACCATGAGTACGGTGAACTTCAGGACTTGAACAGTGGCTGCTTAACACACCTTGAGAGAGGGAGAGAGAGAGAGAGAGAGAAAGAGAGAGAGATAGAGTGAGAGACAGAGAGAAAGGGGGAGAGAGATAGAGAGAGAATCCACAGCGGTATAGTTCAGTGCTTGGGCAGTGGCACCATAACACACCTTCAATTTCCGTTTGATGCAAAGAAACTCCTCAATACTTCCCTCCACATCCTTTGTCATTTCTCTCTCCATAACCTGCATATAGAAAAAACAGAACAATAGGCAAAGAAAGTCAACTTTTTCATCGACACCATCCTTGTGGCAGATGGCTGCCAGTTCTTGTACGTTTTTTACATGTTTGTTTATTGAAAACAATGTTATCCGGGATTGCAAGGTAGGCAGAAAACTTTTCATTCTAACCTAACAAAGTTCGCAAAAGTAGTGAAGGGAAGCAGCAGACACCTTATCCACAGATTTCTTCGCAATCGATTTAAAATCCTCCCGAGAGAGTCGTCTCGTCTTGTAAAGGGGAGTAAGCAGTTGCACTACATAATCCCCAATGACTTGCTTCATAGCTTTAGCCGACAATATCTCTCCCTCCCTCCCTCTACCTCCTCCCTGCCCCCTACTACTTCCCCGTCCTCCCCCTTCGAGGGGAGGAGACCCTCTTTCTGAGCCTTCATCAATGCCTGCGGGCCCCCCTCTCATCCCTCCGTTCCCTACAGAAGTCTCTCCTCGAGCCCTCTCTCCACTGCCCTCACTCTCTCCCGCAGTACCCCTACACCTGCCTGCACCCACTCTCTCCTTCTCTCTCACCTCTCTCACTCCTCCCACCACGGCTTCGGCTACAGAAGCATCCTCACTCCCACCACCTCCTACACTTTGTCTATTGCTGCCATTCCGCCTTCCAGCATCTGCTAACCCTATAAATCTGTTGGTCTTATCCCCTCCTTCATCTCCATTAGAGTTATCCCTTCCAGCAGCACTACTTCCTTCTTCATCCTCCTTCTCTGGGTGGCAGACTGCCCCTCCCGTACCTGAACCCTCCGCTTCAGGCTCTACTCGCCTTCCTCTCCCACCTCCCTCTCTCCTCTCCTTCACCACCTTGTCCATTTTCTTTCCCTCCCCTCCCTCTACTCTCACCACCTGAGAATGCTTTTCGGCATTGTTTTGCTCCCCGGTTTCTACATTCAGCATGCTCTCCTCTTGCTCATCTTCCACATCCGCTCTATCACCCCCTCCCTCCATATCCCCTCCATGCTGCATCACAGTCTTCATCTGCCTCCAAGCTGCTAACCTCATCTGCTTCTTTCCATCCCTTGACTCCACATCATATTCCCAACTACGTTTCTCACTCTCATCCAAGGGAGGGAAACCCACATTCTGACCCCTCTCATGCTTGATTTTCTCCTCCTTCACTGCCGGCTTAGACACGGCAGTCTCGTCTTTGAACCGAACATGCAACTTCTCTTTTCCCGGAGTGGGAGAGATTTTCTCTATGGCCTTTCCCTTCTTCGCAAAAGCTCTAAAAGAAAGAATTTTGGGCGGTTCTGGAAGAGGAGCTATCTGGGCTTCAGCCAAAGCCTGCAATGCGAACCGGAAAAAAACTATGAAACAACTATTGCACATATTGATATGCGTGTATGCTCTTTATATGTCTCTATGCCTGATCTGTCCTTTTGTATGCATGCGGTTCAAAGTATGAAAGGAAATATTTGCTCTGACATCAAACCCGACAACTTCACTTTCCTTCAATTTTCTGAGCTTGAAGTCAGGCTCGTTCCTCCTTAAATAACCTTTGTCAAAGTCATCAATGTGAGCAGAACCCTACAATGGAAATTTCCAGTTCTACAAAACTCCCCTATATTTGTGAAAGCACTCAACAAATAGTCCATAGCTTTAAACCATATAAAACATACCTCAGCCGCTGCTTTTGCTGCAGCAGCAGCAGCATCCGCTGCAGCAATAGCTTCCAATTCCGCTGCAGTAGGGACCCACTCCTTCACCGGCTCTACCTTCACCTCTCCCTCCCTCTTCACTCCCTCACTCGTGACCTCATCCACTCCCCTCCTCTTTGCAAGAAGCTTCCTCTCTCTGCTCTGCTGAGCATGTTTGCTCTTGAAGAGGGCGATCCATGAGCGCACCAACTGATCCGCAACTGCACGGATGTCTCTATGTCCCAAACTGCACACATTCTCTTTCACAGTCTTTCCAATGCCTGCAAGGACCCCACAAATTCGACTCGAACTGAGCTGAGTTTGAGTTAAGTTGACTTATAAAGTTCAGTTAAATTGAGTTGACTTAAAGTTCAGTTAAATTGAGTCGACTTAAAGTTCAGTTAAATTGAGTTGACTTAAAGTTCAGTTAAATTGAGTTGACTTAAAGTTCAGTTAAATTGAGTTGACTTAAAGTTCAGTTAAATTGAGTTGACTTTGGTGAAGTTTTGATTGAGACAACCCAAACTTCAAGTAGCCCCTAGATACTATAACCCTCCAATCAGCTTCAAATGCCTGAAAATTCCCAAAAGCCGTTCAAAAACAATCCCAAACAAACGCTTTCACCGAGGAGAGTATCTCTGGAGAATGCAAGTACTGTTTAAACATATGTCACACTTTTCTGCCTGTAAGGAAAGGACACGTGGCAGGACCTGATTGGCGGACGGCGGAGAGGTCGGTGGCCACCAGCAGAAGCACACGCACACAATGGCGGAGGAGTTGAAGGCCCTCTTTCCCTCCTGATTCCTGAATCCATACATCACAAAAAGTAAAGGGTTCACTAAAAGGTCAATAAAAGAGTCAGTTAACCAATTATGCATCAGAAATGACTGAATAAATGCCTCTAGCAAAATGGTAACAGAAGTGATTTGGCACTTGGTCTAATGATTTTCCAAAGTAAAGGATTAAGGATTGACACTTAGGGTTTACGGCTGCAGAAAATCGGCATATCAATATGGACAGAGAGCCCGTTACGGAGGGACACTCTTCCAAAAATGGCAAAGTCTCAACTTTTGGCCAAAGTAAGAGTTTGAAGAAGAACATTGCGACTCACCAGAATCCACAAATTCAGAATGGAAAGTCCTTCCCTCGTGCCTGCAATTCCTTTGGCAGTTGACGATGGTAGAGCCAAAATCTCCTTGGCAACAAACAATCTCCCTGCCATAGTTTTTGCACCTTTGAAGAGATCTTGCACAATCTCCTCCCTCATAAGATTTCTTAGACCTCCCTCTCCCTTCTCTTCCTCCTCCGAACCATCTGAATCCAAAGAGGCCAACCTTCGGACCATCTCTCTTACTTCCGCTCTCTCACTCTCAGACTGCTTCTGCGCTGCAGCCATGGCTTCTGCTTCGGCTGTCATATCGACCCCTCTCTCTAACACATCGACTATTCTCACTGCCTCTCTCAACCCTGTGATCATCGCTCCTCCCACAGTATCGGGATGCTCCCTGCAAGTTGCCTCTCCTGCAAAGAACAATCGATTGTCGATAGGGCGAGCGAGTCGGTCATAATCATCTCCGGAAGCACCAACTGCCACATAGGAATAAGCTCCACGACTGCAGGGAAAAGAGAAAAAAGGGGAAAGGGAAGAGAGAGGGAAGGATGAGTGGATAGAGTTTGAGAACTACGAGGGGGAAGGGGAAAGAGAGAGGGAAGGATGAGTGGATAGAGTTTGAGAACTACGAGGGAGAAGGGGAAAGAGAGAGGGAAGGATGAGTGGATAGAGTTTGAGAACTACGAGGGGGAAGGGGAAAGAGAGAGGGAAGGATGAGTGGATAGAGTTTGAGAACTAAGAGGGGGGAGGGGAAAGAGAGAGGGAAGGATGAGTGGATAGAGTCTGAGAACTAAGAGGGGGGAGGGGAAAGAGAGAGGGAAGGATGAGTGGATAGAGTTTGAGGAGGGGAAAGAGAGAGGGAAGGATGAGTGGATAGAGTTTGAGAACTAAGAGGGGGGAGGGGAAAGAGAGAGGGAAGGATGAGTGGATAAAGTCTGAGAACTAAGAGGGGGGAAGGAAAAGAGAGAGGGAAGGATGAGTGGATAAAGTCTGAGAACTAAGAGGGGGGAGGGGAAAGAGAGAGGGAAGGATGAGTGGATAGAGTTTGAGAACTAAGAGGGGGGGGGGAGGGAAGGATGAGTGGGAAAGAGAGAGGGAAGGATGAGTGGATAAAGTCTGAGAACTAAGAGGGGGGAAGGAAAAGAGAGAGGGAAGGATGAGTGGATAAAGTCTGAGAACGAAGATGGGGGAGGGAAAGAGAGAGGGAAGGATGAATAGATAAAGCCTGAGAAACTGAGGTTTCGCAGCATATTAGTGTATGAGGAATGAATGATTCAGCATTGAGTATAGGAGAGGGGGGAGGAAAATGTGGAAGTCAACTATGAGGGAAGGCAGTGAAGTTCATTCAAGTTGGAGTTTAGGATTGAATGAAAAGAGAAAGGCAGAAAGGCTAAGTCCCTACATGTTGTTATCTACATTCGATTTAAGTGATTAGGATATCACTTTTACAGTCATGCACCTGTTGAACTTGGACTCAAATTCGTGAGAATTTCCGAGCACTCACAATGACTGTGAAATCTGTTGAAGTTAATTTTTGCAGGTAGCCGGGACCTGCTTTTACGTGAGAATCTAAATTCTAGATTTACAGCCTTACGATTCTTAACATCCACAAAACCCAAAACTTCAATGGTACGAAAAAAAAAGGCTTTCAAACTCTCTGCCTTTTCAAGATGAAGCTGCATCTCTCACCTGTACGGATCTTTTCCCCAATGCGTAACGACAGAAGCGACCGGTTTCTCAACTTTGTCGTTTCCAAACAACTTCCGAAGAACAGAGAGAGCCTCCTCTACCACTACCTCATCCTCCTCCTCCTCTCCCACCTCCGCCGCTTTCCCAACAATCAGTCCAGTCAGCACTGCAGCTCCGCAAGTTCTCTGAAGATTCCAAAACATGAAGCATCTCCCTCTCATCTCGGAATTTTCTCCAGCTGCCCCAAAAAAGTCAACTTCCGGGTCCCAAAAAACTTTCGGGAACTCCAAGACCACTTTATTCAACACACCAAACCCTATCCTACTTATAGCTGCAGCCTTCCACTCGGGCAGAGGTGGGGAAAAATTTATGTCGCCTGCTTTAAGGCAACCTAGGGGCACTGTCACAAGTACTGCATCTGCAGAAAAAGACTCTCCAGACATGACCTTCACGTTCACAACCCCAGCCTCTATATCCGCTTCACTCGCTCTCCCTCTCCCTTCTCTCTCTGCCCCCCTCTCCTTCACTTCCTCCCCCCTCTCACGCCTACTCTCCCCTCCCTCTCCTGCCGTATCCCCATTTGATTTCGCTCCTGCCTTAGCTGCGTAGTCAATCTTGCTAACAACCTGCTCGAACCGAATATCTAGCCCCTCCTTCATGGCCTCTACTACTTGACTATATCCCCCCTTTATCATGCAGTGCTGCCCCCCAAAACCCCCAAAGACATCATCTTGATTCCAATGAGGCAATGAAACTTTCCCAAGCGGAGCGGCACATCCATACTCTAAATTGGCTAAATGCCAGTCCAAAACTCGCCTCTCTAAGGACTGCACTTTCACTGCCTCTACATTGTTCTCATTGGCAGAGCAGGAGCTGTTCTCCTCCCTACCATCCCCTCTCCTCATGCTCGCAGAAGCGAGCAAGTCAAGACCACAGGGCCCCACATGGTATTCCGACTCTCTCCTCCCATCCCACTCGCGGTTACATTCAACTGCTCCCTTCACCCCTCCTTCACTAGAACCCCCATTCTTTGTAATAGATGAGTTTCCTCTATCATTCTCATCCTCATCCAGCTCCATAGCTAAAGCTTTAAGCAGAGCCCCTCCCGCCTGCAACACCATATCCGACTCCAAGCACATATACCCCCCATTCTTTGCTTCTCTCTTTATTCCGTTCTGTCTCCATCCACAGTCCGCTCTCCCGTTATCCGTACAGCTTTCTCTCACTCCATTCTCTACCTCTCTCTCATCCACCACTTCCCCTTCCATCATGACTCCATCCATCCCTCCCCCTTTTGCACCCTTAGTTCTCCCTAAAGCCTCCTCCAAAGCCTCTCCAAGTGACATTTTTTCAGCATGTGCTCCCTTCTCTAAAACCATCAGCACTGTCTGATCAAGGAGCCCATTATATTCCGCCTCAATGGCCGCATCAATATCTGCAGGAACTTTCTCTCCAGTCACAGCGTCAAAGAGAGGGCAGTCTCCTCTCAGCCCTACCAACCCTAAGTCTAATTGCCGGCAAAGAAGTGATGTTGGATCAGCTCTCTTTTCCAAAGCAACATCACTTTCTGTTCCTGTGATGATGCTTGCCCCCAAATCGACAGGTGCAGAAAATGATGTTGTGTCTGTATGCACCCGTCCCCCAACCCTATTCCTCGCTTCCAAAATGGTCACTTTTAATCCCATTTTCGTGAGATGTCTTGCAGCAGTCAGCCCTGCAGGGCCTGCTCCAATAATCAAAACACTTTTCTTCGTGTTCTCTTCGATTTCGCTATGCGTTTGTTGCACTTTCTCCGCCTTCTCCAGCCCCTCAGAGCCTCCTCTCTCCCTCTCTCTGTCTCCCTCTACCAACTTGTGAATCTGTTCAGATATCCTCACCTCCTTTCCATCTATCTCTGCAATGCTCCCTCCGTCCTCACTCTGACACATGAATCTCTTAATCTCCTTCTCCTCCACATTTTGTTCTCTCGCCACTTCCTCCATTTCTCTGTCATCCTTCAACTTCACTTCTCCCTCATCCTCTGCCATCTTTTTTTGAATGACTTCCTGTTCATCTACCTCCATTGGAACGGCTTCGCTTCTCTTCAAGACACCTCGAGAAGCTACCACCTCCCCTTCCACTGTGCTCCACTTCCGTTTCCGTAAAACTCCAAAGTTGATGCAACCCTGTCAGAACCCAACTTGCCCAGCAAATCCTTATGTCCAGCATCGCAAAAAGGAAATAAACATAGCAACAAAGAAAGAGCCAAAGACAACCCTAATGAACTATATGGCCACTCATTCCTAGGCTTTCCTAGGCGCTTTGCATCGAATTGTGAGACAAGAAAATAGATCAGACGACATCAACGTAACTTTACAAATGTCTCGCTGTGAACTCGCAAAATAATAGTGGAAGGAAATGAGTATTGAAACCCTTGAAAAGGTGATCCTTAGAAGCTCAGCCTGACAATCTTAAATATATAGGGAATGTCACACATTGAACCGAGTGCACAGTCGTCGACTGATACCCACCAGTTGATCCAAGAAATTGAAGACCTCCCGAGTCAGGAAAGTATGCGAAGTCTCTACGCTGGAAACAGTTGATATCATGCCGCAATCAGCTAATGTCAACTGAGAGCTGACATTGGAATCCCACAAAGCCAACATAGTATTTCTGCAAGAAAATGCACACGGTTTAGCCAACAGGGAAACCCAAGAGCACCAGAATTCTGAAAGCAATGGAATGGAATAGCCCATATCTCGTTAGATTGAAGTTGCATGAAATCATGGATGGCTATGGGCTATTGTCTGTACGAAGTTCAACTTCTTCCTGAATTAAGTCAAGATTATTCAGAGCACGTGAACTACGATCGTAAAGTGTATGAAAGCACTGCAATGAAAAAACTGATTTGAAGTACAAATATACAACGGAACCGTCGGCATATAATTTTAGGCAAGAAGTGTCGCCCTCACGGTTGACCCCACTTGAAGTAACGCTTCTAAAAACAAAGAAGCCAATAGCGTTTTGCTACTTCTAGCGAAGGTTCCATATTAAAAACGCACCTGCAGTCGATATACTCCTGCAAGCCTCCCCTCTTTTTCAAAAACTCCTTGAATCTGATTCTTTCTAAAGGCCCCGGAGCCCTCGGCCTCAATCCTGCAGTGACAGCAGGAGCTTCTCCGGGCCTCTGCTGCATTGGCATGCCGGAAGGAGCAGCTCCTTTGCTCCTCCCTCTACCCATACGATCCTTCTCCGGGTTCCAAGTCCAATCTTTAGGGACCTTCTTTTCTCCCATAATGTAAGCCCACTCTAGGTCGCCCTCATAAGCCATATCCTCAAGCCGCCGCTTCTTTATTAGCCGAGCAGGACGCCGCTTTACAACCGTTACACCAACATCGGGAGAAGACATTAGAAAGTTTCCGGAACCTCTGTTTTTCTCCACGCTGCCCATCTCAGGAAGTAGTGAAGCTGCATTGCTTCCGACCTCCCCTATCAACCCTAATTCAGCGGAGGGAAATCCTAGAGAGTGTGTTGGCTGTAACCCTAATTCTTCCCCGAACTTCACTGCGGCATCTGTTTCCGCTAAGTATCGGGCCTCGAGCTCCTCAGGATCTTCAACAACGCCAATTCTGCCTCTCTGCCGAGCAATTTCCTGAACCCTAATTGCATTCTTTTGAAGAACATGTGTGCCTCCGAGAGCGACAACTGCTTTCCCCGCATTTCCTCCCTCCCCGGCAGCTGAAATTACACTCTCTTCCGCCATGGCCTCGTTCAGAGAAGCGCATATCCCCTGCAAAGCCTTCCCTTGCCCCTGTATTTCCATGCTAGCCCTCAGTTTCAAATCCCGAAAATCCTCAGCGACACTTTTTTCGTCGTCTTCAAGTTTTTTGCCATTTTCTGTCGACCCAACGACGACTTGCCCAGCTGGCGTCAAGACAGCTTCCACAATGACAGCTGGCGCAATATCTGCGAAGGGATTTAGAATAAATTTTCAGTGAGACTATCATTATCATCATTATTCAGCTACTTGAAGGACAACCGAAAAATCTTTTGACATCTGAAACCCTAATTTTTGTAAAATCTCATAATGTGATGTCTAGAACGCCCTCTAACCTTCTGCAACCTTAAGAAACACAAACATAGAAATTGGTATCGACAACATCTGGACCTTGATGAATACAGTCACTGAAAGTCTAAGTACTATGTGATCTGAAACCCTAATTTCAGGCTCTCTGTAGCTGCAGAAAACGAAGCTCACCGTGCGAATGCAAATATTCCTCTGCAGCATTCTCCTTCAACATTGCTGCTTCTTCGCATACATGCTCCAGCCCATTCCTCCATTCCATAGCTCCAATCAACCCGCACTTTGCTCCATAAATTGGGTACAAATGAGGTACAAATGTCCTCTTTCCGACCTCCCCCTCAGTCTCCTGCCTCTCACTCTCCCCCCCTCAACTCTCTCTCTCTCTCTCTCTCTCCCACTCTGTCCCACTCTCTCTCCCCCCTCTTCCCCCCACCCCTTCCTGCCCTTCACTCTGCAATGGTCTATGAAGGAAGGAGAGCAAGGAGTTAGGGTTTCTGCAGCTCTTGCAACTTACAAAGCATAGAATGCGTACTCCTCTCTGGCTCCTTTCCAGGACGACAATAGAGCATTTTCTGGCGCCGCTCGATCGCTCTCATTTGTAAAGTACTTGTTTCATGTTAATGTGGTCATAGGAACCGTCAACACTCTCGTCAGCACAGGCCGTACATTTGCTCTGCCGGACGCTACCGTACATTAGTACACCTCGCCTGCCGTAAAGTATATGTACAGTAGGGGGTCCTCATATGTTCCACCCTGGTTCCCGCCAATATGAGGCGAAAATATTAATTTTGCATATATAAGGTTCCTGTTACGAATAGACGGGCAGTATTATGTTAGAGTTCATGTTGGACCGTACGTATCGTACCGTACCGTATCGTACCATATCGTACTATATCATTTAGCATCGTATCGTATCGTGACATATCGTGACGCATAAGCGTAGTTTTTAGGACTATGTTGTTCGTCTCATTGATGATGCTATAATTATCAATAGTGGAAGAGCACACCCATGATGAAATAAATGAGTGAGTTAATATTGGGCTGGGGGTTGACGGGCTTCCACGGCAATGAAACAAAACTGGGTGCCTTGTGCGACTGAGAAGACGCTCAATACCAAAACACCTCTTAAAGTCAATATGCTTGCTTGTAGATGGTTCATGTGGCGACCTTGGAGTCTGCGACCGGGACCCGCCAAGGCGACCCTTTAGGAGGTCCTTTGTTCGCTTTGGCGCACATTCGTGCGCTTCGAGCTTCGGCACAGGCTTTTCCAGGCTGCCTTTTTCCATCAGTGGCCGACGATACTCATATCATTGGCCCTGCTG
>CM074810.1:1443388-1456053 GCA_037447605.1 Zygnema circumcarinatum
GGTGGACTTCCGCCGCTCCCTCCTCGCGACGTGCCTCACATCGGTGACCTTTGCGGCTGCTTCTAGGGCTGCGTTGTTGTGCCTAGGCGTAGTTTTCCGCTCCTAGCTTCGTTTTATTGTGTTTCGGTCCTTTGTGACCAGTCCTTCGTGGTTCCACATTTTGCCTTTATCCATGTAAATTTGATGGCCTCGCCATCGCGAGTTCAATGAAAGTTTGCGTTCTTTGTTCATGTGGATGGTATATGGAGCAGATGTAACAACTGACGGGCTAATCCCCTCAGTCGTGTGCGTAAATCGCCGAGTCTGCGGTACGTTGGTTGGATGACGACAGTATCGTATCGTATCGAAGTCAAGAAGACGGGGAGAAGAGCGAGCGCCTCTTACGGCGGCACGAGCGGGGAGATTAGGTGAGTTTTGCGTAAGCCCGTAACGGATAGATAGTACGGACAGTACGAATAGTACGGCTAACACAAGTTACCGTACAAAAAGGTGGTTTCGGCAAAATCGGGGCGAAAATATTGAGGACGCACTCCTTAGGGTGGTAAATACGAGGACCCCCCACTGTACGGACTCATATACGGATGTGTATGTCAGCAAGCGTGGACGTCGCCAACGTGATGACGTCATCAACGCCTTGTGACGGTTTCTAGAGCAACAAGCAATCTTGGATTTGGGACAAGAAAGAAATTTGTAATGAAATATTCGCCAATAATACATCGCCACGTGTAAATATTTCACACGTGGCGCATTTTTATTAGTGGAAGCTGCACAAAAAACGAATTTAAATCTGCAAGTTTGAGTTTCGGTACCAACACGGCAACGCCCGAGTTTTCGAAATTTCAGATTTCTTTATGCATGAAAGAACGTAGCAGTAACCTGTTGAACTGCGCCATTGGAACCATCCTCTCTCTGATAAAACGGAACAAAACCAGTTACAGTTCCATCACAGAAAAGTCAACAGCCACACATAGACAGCTCCTTCCTCCCAGGCCTTCGTCGCCCCCTCGTCCCCCACTTCCCTACGTCGTTCCCTCCCCGCTCTCTCTCTTTCTCCGTTATTTCTCTCGTTCTCCCTCTTATCTCTCTCTCACTCTCTCGCGCAGCAGAATGGGGAAGGTGCCGGTGCGGCTGCGCGAGGTGACGTACGTGCTGTCGCCGTTCGAGCAGAAGGTGATGGGCGGTCTGTGGAAGGACATGGGCCACACCCTCTCCAAGAAGTTCGCGTACAACTGGCTCGACCTCACCGTCTGCGCTGTGCCCGTGCTCGGGACCTACTGGTCGGCGAGCCGCCTTTCCTCCTTATGTTTCAGGGTTAGGGTTAGGGTTGGCAGAATTTTCAGAATTATAGAGAATTTAGGGCTTGTACAGGATCTATAGGTTTTTACGGGGTTCTGAAGATTTTTTCACGGGTTCAAGTAGAGGTCTCTTGTTCATAGTCTCGGTTGGTGTGTCGGCTGCTCAGCCTGGCACGTATGCATCTCTGCATTCGTTGAGGAGGTGGTGATGATGCATGAGATGGTCTTTTTTTTTGACAATAGTGTGGGCGTGCCAGCCCGTACTCGTACTTTCGCATGTCTTGTATGGCTCGATCGGACGGATCCTTATTTTAAATCATCTTAAATGCCCGTTTGGTGACGTAAACGAACATTGGTTTATGACTCCTTAAAATAAACTGAAGTCTCTCATAGCCTTCCGTTTTAGAGTCTACAATTTGAAGTCACCTAGGACTGTTTGGAGTGCTTGCGTAGCTGCAGAACGTAACTTCCAAACCTCGTTAATCGGCTGCAGACTGTTAGGGTTGGGATCCATTTGAGGATAAATTTGATGGTATCCGCCAACCTACGTTTGGCACGTATGCCGCTTGTCCTAAGTGGAGAGCTGTGCTTGGTGTACGGAGTACCCTGAACAGATTCCAACCCTTAGTTGTTCTTAGGTTAGGTCAACCACATTTCAAGTCACGATAAACTCTCTTAGGGAGTGCATATCTGTACGTCTGCTCTCGACTGGGTTTCAGGAATCTTCTAGTTTCCTTGCATTTCGGAGAGAATTTAGCATGGAAACCCTGACCCAGTCTCGGCAATGTGATGTGATGCAGGTACTCTGAGTGGTACAAGGAACAGGAGAAGCTGCACCACCGCTATTAGACAGAGTGAGAATATGACAATTGGAAGTTTTTTTAAGCAGCAAGTCTAATTCGATTGATGATAGAAGCAACACCGTGGCATCATGGCATCATCCTCCAAAGGATCGAGTCATGGCCATACATGTGAACTGTCTGTCTATTTTTTAAGCTCCGAGAGGTGCCGCATACTTCAGGAAAGGATAGCGTCCTGTGTAATGCCGAGATAAGCGCCTTTTTTTTTTTTTTTTTGTTCTAGGGGCTCCATGACGGTGAGATGTGCGTGACACATGTAATCGGTTAGTTGGACTGACCGACTCACATGTGCCAGTTTCCGTTGCATGGCATGTGGCTCTGCACAGTTTGAATTGCATGGGTTTTAGTTGTTGATGACTCCCAAGCAGGCCGTACCTTCAACCCGAAAAACTCTGAACTTGATTATTTGGGGTTTTGTAACGGACTGGGGGGGCGCGTGTATACCAATAATCTATTTTTTATTGGTCAGATTTTTATTTCATTCGCTTTTCAGCCAAACAGATTCATGTTTCTCGCGGATGAAACCCTAATAAAGTCAGCTTTGCCTACATTTCCATATCCTCCCTCCCCTTTTCCCACCCTTCCCCCCCTCCCCCTCTCACTCCCCCTTCCCTCAGTCGCTCTCCCGCAGTTCGTTTCCCTCTCCCTCCCTTCCCCCCTCCTATCCGTCTCCGTCTCCCTGCCACTCCTCTTCCAAACCCCTCTTCCTTTCCCCCCCCCCTTCTTCCCCATCTACCTCCCTCTCCCTCTCCCTCTCCCTTACTCCCCCCCTCTCCCTCTCCGCTCTCCCTACAGCCACGCCAAAGCCTCATTAACGACCAACTCATCTACGAAGGGCCGTACGGACCAAAGGGTGCCGTACGACTGCAGCTGCTCACTCGGCGTGTCCAGTGACAAGGCCATAATTATTTTTTCCTGCACGTTCCTAAAATAGGGGAGTCAAGACAATGGCCTTACAACGTTTCTTAATCTAAATTTGAATTGAGTGCGAAAGAAAGAGTTCATGAATACCCTAAACCTAATTCGTCTATAGAGCTTGACTTCAGAAACCTTGAACCCTGAGCCATGACCTGAAAACCTGAACCTTAAACCCTAAAGACGTTGAACCCTAAAACCTGGAACCTTGAAGGGTTCAGGGGCTCACCTTGAAAGCCAGGTCATCCTCAAACATGCTCCAGATGCATGACATCATCGTGACGTAATCCGTCACCCCCAGCTCCTTCCCAGAAGCTTCCCTGAACACGTTTGTCTGCGTGGCATCCATGGAGAGACAGACTCGCAACACTTGGAATTAAACAGAGCCTAAAAATCAAAACAGACAAGAGAAAGATTCTTAAAAAAAAAAAATATATATATATATATATATATATATATATATATATATATATATATATATATATATATATATGAAGCAAGTAAAAAATTGGAAGATTAGAACATAAAAAATTAGAAAATTCAGTTGCTTGAATGTGGTGTACTTACATACGGAGGACTCCCCATTGTGAGAATGCAAGAACTTACTAAGGCCAAGCTTTTGGCCGGCTGTTGAACCTCTTCTCCATCCTCTTCTGCAAGATCCAGCGACGCACTGGAAGGTGGATCCGAGTTCAACGAGAGTCGAGCCAAAGTGGATCCGACCCAGTCAACAGATATCGGTGGATCCACTTTCGGAAGCAGTGAGAGGAGAGAGGAGCAGCTCTCTTCTGCTTCCAGGAAGATGCTGTGAAGCTTCTCAGAAGATTCCTGCACTGCCCATTCAACCTACAATGCATAAGTTTTCACTATTTTTTAGAGCTTCCAGAAATCCAGGAAAGCTTACAAGGATTTTGAGCATTTCAAACCACTGAGCTATTCAAATGCAATAAAAAAATCTTTGAATAAATGGAAAGAATTTGAAACCACCCTCTTCTCGTTAGTGAATACATCTGAATGTCCTCATTATATCCGGATATTTCTGAATGAGCTTGAACGTTTTTAAATCATCTGAAACAAAGGTTTTGAATTATTTGATTATCTGAAGGTATCGAAAGTCGGTGATCACCTTCAGCCAAGTGGCGATGCATGGCTCGAAATGATTCATTCACTGTCGAAAAAGAAGGAGAAAAAGAGAAGGAAGATTTTGGATTAATGGAACAGAGCTATTTTCTCCCCTCCTCCCTTCCCACCTTCCCCCTCCCAACCTCTCCCTCCTCCTCCCCCTTCTATCTTCCCCCGCCCCCCCTCCCTCCCTCCCCCTCCTCCGCCTACCCCTCCGTCCCTCCCTCCTCTCCCTCTCTAACTCTCTCTTTCTCTCTCCCTCCCTCCTCTCTCTCCCCCCCGCACTCTTCCCCCCTCCCCCTCTCACTCTCTGGCTGTTTGGAATATTCCAGGTTTTAGGGTTTCAGGATTTTAGGCCATGTACGTTAAATGAGATTAGGGTAGGGTTTAAGATATTAGGGTTCCACTTGTAGGGTTTTAGAGATTAGGGTTTCATTTTTGGGGTTTACGAGTTTTAGGGTTTGGCCTCACTCCGCGCACAGTTGGCCCTTGCCGCCTCCGCATGGGTGCATCCCCCCTGGACGTAATTCCGGAGCCGCTCCGAGCCCTGCTCTGAAAATATTTTTGCCAAAACCGGCGACGACTTCTGAAGGGGCTCGCGCCGGAAAAGTTCTGCGCACAGTTTTCTTTACCCCTTACTTTATTTCAGTTTTTTTCTTTATTTTTGTGATTGTTGTTTTAGGTAGTTTTCTTTTTAAAGAGTTGCTTTTGCATTTGGACACAAACCACGTTATTTTGCTGATTTTTTTTTTTCGAGAGAGAAAGTTTCATGGAACTGACCGAGTTCGGAGGAAAGCGACAAAATTAAATTTTCTCCGACTTGGTGCAGCTCGTCTAGCACGGCCACTCTGCAAAAAAAAAAAAAAGAAAAAAGAAAAAAGAAAAAAGTTGAAGGGGGGAGGGGGAGGAGGGCATGAAAGAAAAAGAAAGAGGGTGCTGGAAAAGATCAGTAAATTTAACTTTAAAAAGATTAAAATTTAAAGGGTCAAGAAGGAAATAAGCAAAGGGGAGTTTCCTGAAGAAAAACTGAGAATTTTTTTCGATACTTTTTCCTTCCAGAACTGCGAAAGCCGCTTTGAAAATGGGTTGAAGGGTCTCAGTTTTTGGTTTTTAGTTTTTGGTTTTTGGTTCAGGGTTTTACAAGGCTTTGGTTTCACAAATGGGGCTTTCACAATTTCATTTTCCCATAAGATTCCGGCATAAAGTATTTTTTTTTTTATTAAATTTTCATCAACTGACATTTTTTTTCAAGGTTGAAAAAATATTTTCAAAAAAAAAAAACTTACAGCTGCATGAAGCTGCGGAAACGCGCTCTGGTTTCCGCATGTGTCCTCAGTTCCGTTGGCGCTGCCGATACGGACATAGAACGCCCCTCGCCATGCGTGACGCTCACGTCATCCTCCGTTAAACCCATAACCCTAACCCTAAAACTCCCTAAGGGGAAAACTCTTTAAACCTCTGAAGCGCTAAAACCCTCACTCGTCTGCTGGGGAAAAAAAAAGCGAAAATGTACATCTGGAAATTTGAAAGGAAATAATGAAAGCGAGCCGAGAACGCGGGGCTTTAATAGAGGCTGAACGTGAAGGTGAGAAACCTGGTTGGATGCGGGAAACCGAAAAACTAAAGACTCGCTGACGTCTTTTCAACGGCGATTCAAAATACTCGCTGACGTCAAATTGAGGGCGATTCAAAAAACCCGCTGACGTCAGTAATCGAACGTAACGCGGAGGGCCGGGCCAATGGTTGGCAAATGTCAACCAATTGAACCATTGGCCGTGGCTGGGAAATGCCAACCATTGGCAATGGCGAGCTCGACTTAAAGTTCGCGAAAGGCGAGAGCCATAGGCCAGCCATTGGTCAGAACCCTCTTAGTTTAATTATTAATCAACCAAATGACCAAGTTGAAATGTCAAGTTTTTTGGTACGACCCGCAGCTACAGTACTGTACGCCGGTTTGTACCGTACCATGTACGGCACAAACGACGATACAGTTGTACTGTACTGTACTGTACAGTACAGAATGAAAATTATTTTATTCTAGAAATTTTAGGTGACGTGGCGCTGTCATTGGAGACGACCGGAAACGAACCTTCTAGAACCAGCGAAAGAAGGTAAGGAAAGCCGTACGTATAATTAATTAAAGAAGTCGTACTCTACAAGCTTCACTTGAAATACAACGAATCACTTAATTATTTTTATCATGTACTCGTTCTTTATTTGGTTTTTGGATAAGGCAGGTCGACTAGCCGACACAGCCTTAGGCGACAAAAGTCAGCCCACGTGATCCGATGACGTTATAAAAGTTGGAATCTTGAAAATGACGTCACCAATGGCCTTCCAGGCACGTGTGTGCCAGCTAATCAGTCGACGTCGGCTGATCTCCAAAATCAACATCATCCTCAGGAAGCATTGTTGATCGGATCAACTAGTGGACTCCAATTATGAAGTAGAGTGGATCCACGCTCGACAATAGTACAGTATACAGTAAGGGTCCTTCCCTCCTTCCTACTTGGTGGACCCGAAACTAAAACAACCGCTTAGCTTAAGCATATTCCACTATAACGGGATTCGAGCGTTGGGTGGATCCACACCTGATTTTGATCAGTGGACTCACATGTGCGAACAATTTTATCCAGGTCAGCATCCTTGAAGCATCCGCCAGCGCGACAATTGTCGCCAAAAAGCTGCCGTGGACAAAATATCTTGGAAACAATTTTTTTCTGCCCGAGAGTTATTCTTTAAAAATATATCAAACTTATCTCGGCCGTCCATTGAAGGTAGTCTCGTTTCATCGAAAAAACTGACCGTCGAAAAATAGAAATTAATCGGTTTTTTCCAGATGCTTCCGCTTGGTCCTGCCCAAACATTGGGAACCAAATAATTGATTTAAAATAACTACATCCTTGGTCTCCACCACGAAGCATATAAAGTAGTGACGAGGCCATTGCACTTTGTCCATTACGTAGCTGAAGAGACACGATAAAGAGAGAGAGAGTAGAGAGAGAGAGAGAGAGAGCGAGAGAGAGGGGGAGAGCGGGAGGTGGAGAGAGAGGGAGACAAGAAGGAGAGGGCGAGAGAGAACGAGGGAGGGAAAGAGAGAGGGAGGGATAAGCGTGCGTGGCAGCCATGGGGTCACTGATGGCGGGCTGGTCGAGTGAGCACATGACGAAAACGGGTATGCTCTGACGCCTCTCTCTCTCTCTCTCTCTTATCGCCCCTTTTTTATCCCACCCCCTCCAATTGCCTCTCTTAACGCACTGGTTTTAAAACTTGGACTCCTTGCCCCTCTCTCACTCCCTCCACCTCTCTCCCCCTCTCCCTCTCCTTCTGCTGACGCATCCTTCTCGTGCTGCGCACTCCATTCCTTACTTTTATTCCTAATAGTTTTCGCCTCCCTTGGGTGTATTCTTTTTACAGGTTTGGCCCATGCAGGGTCCTTCACCAAGACCGAGATTGAAGCCTTTTGGCGCCTCCGCAAGGAGGAGGTCGAGGAGCACGCGGCGCACCTCGCGGAGTACATGCAGCCCCTCAAGGTGAATGCGCTGCTTCATGGAAACGCAGTTCAGTCGCAGTTTCGGGTTCAGTTCCAGTTCCAGTTCCAGTTGACCTCTTGTTCGAGGTGCTGTTTCAGTCAAAGCTCAAGTGAAATAAGTGGGGTTTAGGGTCTGTTGATTGAGGTAAGTTCAGGGCGTCTCGAAATCTTAAGTTTATTAAAGGACGAAAAGGGTTGTAGATAGAGAATAGGAAATCTGGAAAGAAAAACTATAAATCTGAAAAACAATCCTGAGAAATCTGGGCAAGAAGGGACTTAAATGGATTGTAGTTTCGTTAGTTTTATTTATATTGTTATTAGCCGGAATAAGGGTGTGTTTTCCTTTCCCTTTTTTTTTTTTTTTCGAAGTCGAGAGTGTGATGCGCTTCTGAATGACGTTTGTGGTGACGAGAGCTGCTCTGTGCTTTCAGAATTGAGAATATTTACTTATGGTTTTGTCGATTGTTTGCGAAATATTTGTTCAGGAGGATGCGCCCCTGCCCCCGAATCCGTTTGATGCGGACGATCCCGAAGATCTGACGGACGAGGAGAAGCGTCTCCGAATGAAGGACTGGTGAGCGCTGAAAATAGAAGATGCCTCTTTCGCTCCCCCGGCCCCCCTTTTCCGCTCTCTTCCTATCTCCTTTCTTTCCTCTTCCTCGCTCGCTCTGACCTTTCTTTCCCTCCCTCTGCAATTCTCTTTCTCTCTCTCTCTTTCCCTCTCTCTCTCTCTCTCTCTCTCCCTCTCTCTCTCTTTCCCTCCCTTGTTCCTTGTGTTCCCTCTCCTTTTTCCTCTCCCACTTTCGCCCTCCTTCTCGTCCTTTGCATCGGGTTTCCTTTTTCCTTTTTTCGTTGGGCAGCGTTGGGAGTTCCAAATTTTATGAAGCCACCTTTGTTCCAAACTTTGTATTCTGGTTGGTTTGTTTTGGTTCCTCGTGGTTTCTTACTCGCATGCGTTGTTTCAACACGCGAGTGTTCGCAGGTGGAGAACGAGCAACTTGGCCTATTTGAATGCCCCCCCTGAAAAGGGGTACAATGAGACCAGGGGCGGTACATATGTCACCCAACACGAGGTCGCACTGGGCCTTCAAGCCACTTAAAGAGCTCACAACTGAAACAGAGAGCACGCACTTGTACATATGTTTGAGGCGCATGGGGCAGTTCCGTGCAGCCAATCAATCGATTTAGCATTGCAACGGTGGAGCATGGAGAGGCCTCTGCTGCATGCAGGGCTGTGAGGCTGACCGGGTCGTCTGCAAGGCTGTTAAGAATCATATGTAAGCTTTATTATACGACTCGAAAGAGCATATTAGAATAAGAGGGAAGAGAGCAGAGTTGGTCGGTCGGTCAGTGGGGCGGAATAGAACACAGGACAGTTTTGAATGGCGGTGGCCGCCGGCGAATGCAGGACGTGCTGTTTATAGGATGCTTTAAATGTAAGTAGCGGAGCATGTGATGGATGGGTCGGTTGTAAATACAAGCATGGGAGCATGGCAGCGCTGATGTGGAGCCTGCAAAGATGACCATTGCTATGAGTATCATCGTCGTGTCATGGCCATATATACAACCTTTGATTAGGCATTCTTCATTTTTCATTCTTTGGGTAGCCTTCGATTGGGCATTCTTTTTGGAGGTTTGCGTGTGGTGGTGCATGGATGAGTGGATTGATAGCTCCATCAGCATGCATGCAAGGCATGTTTCTCTCTTTACTTTTCGTTGCCTTAACTATCTTTGCAGCAGGGGTGTTTCAATAGGGGGAGTCAAACTTTACACATGGCCAAATCAATTTCGTAAGCCTGTCGGGCGAATTAAGCATTGGCTAGGTACGCATTTCGGTACGGCTGCGTGGCGGAGCCGCGGATCCCGACCCGGAATTTGTACACGAAACTTTTACTTTTAGTATACTAAATTCGGGAACTTAATACGCTTCGGGCTAAGTCTGACTCCCCCTAATCTTAGAAAGTTAATTTTGTAGAATAAAAATTGCATTCAGTATGCAATTGTCCACGAGATAAGGCGTCGCAGCGAATGAAAAAAGTGCTTCCTTCAAAGCATCTTCCATATCGATATTTTGGAGCTTGTGACGCGGAGAGCAGTGCGAGCTCATTCTCTTCAGCGAAGTAGTGCAATGCAGTACAGAGAGGCGCCTCCGAAACATGAAATAGAAAGTGAGAGAACTAAAAAGTGCTTTTTGAATTGCATGAATGGCAAGAGCAGGCCCACACCGGCTGCTGAAATGTGGGCGGGCAACCGTTGGATATGTCATGCGTATCTTTGCGCGATATTGACCGTTGGATTGCCCTTAGCAAGATTTCAAGAGGCTGGCCGTCGATTCTGCCACGTGGAAACGTGTAACACCGTTGGATAATCGCCTGCGAGCTTTCGAAGGCGCATGACAGTTGGATAGCGAAGGTCGATGATTTCGACAAGGTTTAGGGTTTTATATGCCGCGTGTCGCAATCAGCGTGATTTCACCCACTGATTTATGAGGTTGTTGCTTTTGGGGGTTTCGACCGTTGGGTATGTCACACGTGCGAACATGAGATTCTAACCGTCGGATGGGCCACGCATGCACAAGAAGCACAAGGATGGCCATGCGCAAAATCTTGCGATTTTGACCGTTGGATCTGCCGCTTTTACAGGGGAATGCCGAAAAGCAAACGTCTCCAGAACCAATGTTTGATGGCAATGGTAGAACTCTCCCTCCCCCCCCACCCTCCTCTGCCCCTCTCTCCCTCTCCCTCCTTCCCTGCCCCTCTCTCTCTCCCTCTGTCTCTCTCTCACCCTCTCTCCCTCTCACTCCTTCCCTGCCTCTCTCTCTCTCTCCCTGACTTTCTCACACCCTCTCGCCCTCTCCCTCCTTCCCTGCCCCTCTCTCTCCCTCTCCCCCTCTCCCTCTCTCCTCCCTCACCGCTCCCACTCTCCCTGCCTCCCGCTGACGGTGGATGACGTGTCGCTGTGGAGGAGCTCCCTCACAGCGGAGACCACGTGGCGGCCCTCCAGGAGGAGGTCCATTTTCGGGTCCTCGATCTTCGCCTGCAGGAGGCGGTCCAGCTGGCGGCGCAGGTCCTGCCAGGGTTCAGCGCCCGCAGAAGAGCACATTTAGGGTTTTAGAGTTTTTAGGGTTGCCAGTAATGTCAGGGTTTCGGCTTAACCCGCACAGACAGATTCACGCGATGAGTATCAGAAAAGCACTGACTGAATACCGGCTAAAAACGTAACAATCTAATAGACTGAAAAAAAACGAAAAACCATCGAAAGGTTAGCGCTAAGAGCAGAGAGCCCTAAAACCCCCAAAACCTAAAACCCTAAAA
The DNA here is from genome assembly GCA_037447605.1 of Zygnema circumcarinatum. Taxonomy (NCBI): domain Eukaryota; kingdom Viridiplantae; phylum Streptophyta; class Zygnematophyceae; order Zygnematales; family Zygnemataceae; genus Zygnema; species Zygnema circumcarinatum. The sequence goes on from CM074810.1 coordinate 1,454,427, forward strand.
CATCATATCCGATGCAAAGTTGAGAAACGTTCCAACAAGATTTTTAGGGTTTAAAAACCCTAAAAACCCAACAAGCCTAGAGGAGCCAAGGCTAATCTTGTGCACTTCAGGCTCCACAGTTCAAGGGTTCAGGGTCGTTTAGAGTTAGGGTTTAAGGGTTGAGGGGTTTACATGCACCAGTTCCGCTGTGCGCGGGGAGGCTGAGAAGTGCAGGTAACCCCCAAGCATGTCGAACCCTCCCCCCTCCTGCCGGGTCAGCTCTCCCCCAAACATCAAAAGCGCGCAGTCGGAAACCATGGAGGAGTCTCTGCACAGCAAAAAAAAAAAAAAAAAGAAAAAAAAGGACACAATAGACCTCTCCATCAACATCGGCAAAAAACGAAAAAAGGCTTCTCATCTCACGAAGAGAATGGAAACAAACAAACAAACAAACTGCAAACATTAGACCATCGACATTCGTTAGATTTTTTAAATCGAAAGCTGAGTAGTGGTTTCACCTGAGATAGATTCCAGTGGTCTTAACTTTTTCGCCGTAGACAAGCCACGGGCGGTCGAAAAACTTTTCGCGGGCGATGACCGAGGAGGGGTGTGCCTCTACCCGCCCGTCCTCCTTTGTGTACAGAACGGACCACTTTCCGCGCCGCTTTATTTGGGCCACCGAAGGGAACAGGCCCGCACATAGAACCGCCATCACCATTTCCATGTCCTTTCCGTACTCGTTATACGCCTGCGTGTAGCCGAGCGTTGCGAGTGCCGAGAGAGGGAGAGGGAGAGGGAGAGGGAGAGGGAGAGGGAGAGGGCGAGAGGGCGAGAGAGCGGGAGGGAGGGGGAGGGAGGAGAGGGAGAGGGAGGGAGTACGAGTGGGAGAGGGAGAGAGAGAGGGAGAGAGAGTGGGAGAGAGGGGTGAGGGGAAGCAATTTCACTTTTAGTTTCCTTCCCTCCCCTTCCCCTTCGTTTAATTCTTTGGGGAAGGGTTTCTCATGGCTGGAAAGATATTCGTGGAAATGGGTTAGCCATACCTCTATTCCTTTCGACTTGTCGTAAAACCCGATATCGTGAAGTATGTCCAAAAACTGCTGCTGCATATCCTCCATCATTTGAAGCGCGTTATTGGACAGAAAGTTTTCCCAGCAATAATTCCGTTCCTGGCCCCTTCTCTTCGCCTGCTGCCAGCCTTCGAAGGCATTCAGAAGAGCAATGTGGTCGCTGCAAATGACCATCAAATTCACCCCATCCCCCCCCCCACCCCAACGACGAAATTTTAAAACAAAAAAAATAGGGTTTCCATCCTCCTCTCTTTCTACAATCCTCTCCCTCTTCGCCTTCCTGCCCCAAACACCCCACCCATTCAACCTTCCCCCCCAAATCTACTTCTCCCCTCTCCTCCCATGATTTTCCCTTCCTCTCCTCTCCCCTCTATCCTAACCATGCACTCCCCCACCTCTGCACTTCCTCATCTCCTACTCATCCACTCTCCCTCCTCTTCCCTCTCCCAACTGCTACCCATCTTCTCCTCCTGTTCTCCTCTCCCTCCCCTTCTCACCTTTCCCCCCCTCCCCCGCTCTCTCCTTCCCCCCTCTCTCCTCTCCCCTTCCCCCACCTCCCCCCTCCCCCCTCCCTCCTTCCC
>CM074810.1:1457487-1475903 GCA_037447605.1 Zygnema circumcarinatum
CTCCCCCTCCCCCTCCCTCCCTCCCCCCCCCCTTACCTGCCGCGCGGATGCTTTGGATATCCAGGAGGGCGCGAGGGCGGCGAGCGCGTTCAGGGCGTCGTAGGCCGTCTCCTTGGCGCGGCCTCCGTCCACGACAAATGCCACGTCATCCACCGTTATGCTCGTCTCCGCGATGTTCGTTGCCAGCACCACCTTCCTGGGGTCCGCTCACAACCCTAAAAACCCTAAAAATGCTGCAAATCCTCAAAGGACTGAGGAATTTGGGGGATGTTTGTGGGGTATATTGGGCAATTCTAGGGCAATGTTGGGGCTAATGTGGGACATCGAGGCATGTTTTTGGGCGTTTGAGGAATTTGGGGCAATTGGGGGGTTTAGAGTCAGAGGTGTTCATGGTTGGAGGGTTCAAGGTTTTCAGGGCCTCTAGGAATCTCAGGGTTTGTTACGACCTTTGGGGATTTTGGCTGCCAGTTACGTGTTGGAAAAAATCAGAACATGAGATTTTATGTATTGGGCTTCCTTCCTTAAATATATCCCCCATTCCCCCTTCCCCCCTTTTCCTGCCATTCCCTCTCCCCATCCCCAACTCCCTCCTCCTCTCCCTCAACCTCTCCCTCCTCCTCTCCCTCAACCTCTCCCTCCTCCTCTCCCTCAACCTCTCCCTCCTCTCCCTCAACCTCTCAAGCCACCAAAAAACCCACAAACTGATGTCTACAATGTCGAATGGTAATTCTTCTCAAGAGTAAGGAACAAGTGATGAATCTTTCCTAAGTGCATAAATTTGGTATCCCCCCTTTTTTTTTTCTTTTAAATTTACAAAACCTAGGAGGCCCACCTCACTCCGGGCGGCGGTCGTTGGAAAATTTCGCGTTGATTGACAGTGGGCATGGAGCCATGAAGGGGCAGCAGCAAAAACTTTTGCGAATTGCCCAACAACCGGTTGGTCCGCAACGAATCCAAGAGCTTCGAAATGTTGTCCCATCCGGTCAAAAAAACTAAAATTGCCCCCTCTCCCTCCGCCGTACATATGTACTCCAGAACTCGCTCTATCTGACTCGCAAAAGCAAAAAAAAAAAATTCAGGGTTTCAATTCAAAATAACTTTCAAGGTATTTTGCCTCCTACAAACCCCCAAAACCCTAAAAACCCTAAAAACCGTGAATGCCTCTGACAGTTCAATTGAAACCTTTCCTGTTATTCTAAGTGATGTTCAGTCTATCTCCCTAAAAAAAAAAAAAAATAGAAAAAAGAAACCTCAGGCATACATATATGAAGACTTTTTCTTACCAGAGCGAGGTCCAGTTCTTCCGCCGACCACGCCTCTAGAGATGTGAGAGTAGCCTTTGAGTAGTGCGCGTATCGGGGGGATCTGAGATCCTCGTTCTGCTTACACGCCAATAATTAAGTGCCACGTGTCATTTGGGCTTCAAGTTTCACGTATTCGTGGTTTCAACCTTCCACTATTTCCTTCAGCTTTTTTAGATTTCAAAAAGGTTTCAATATGATCAATCTGAATAAAGGTTTTCTGCAAATATCCACCCCCTGACTAACAATCAGCAGTTGCCACGTGTCACTTCCGAAAAAACTTCCGAGATTTGAAGAATCGAGAGGTTTCTAGAAACTTAAAAGTCTTTTGACATTTAGGGCTATTCTACTCCTTTCAGTGTAAAAGGCTTGTAGTTCTTTGCAACAGTAATAAAAAAAGAATGCAGAGGATTTTTACCTCCCATATCTCGGTCACAGGGTCCTTTTTATTTTCAAAGGCATTCTGCCCTCTCCCTCTCCCTCTCGCTCTCGGCCCTCTCCCACCTCCAAACCCTCCTCCGCTCTGCTCTTCCGAAATTCGAATTTTCGAGACCTCCAAAAGCTCCTCCAAGAAATATTCTCTCACTGGAAACGTGAATCCCTGCACTCACATTCTATTTTTTGCGTTTAAGATTTATTTTTTATTCCGATAAATATAGTGAAATATCTCCGTAGGATGAATGCAAGAGACCAGGGAAAAGAGGGAGACGTCATCTAAGGGGGGGGAGGGGGGAGGAGTAAATAGGAACTAAAGAGTGTCAAAAAGAGCCTCAATATTCCGTAGCATAGAAACCCTAATTCAGAGGTGGTTAACCATCAAAAATATTGAAGAGTTATCTTTCCAAGACCGACGATCCTTTTCGCCGATGACTGGCTCGGGAAAAAGCAAACTTCACGAGGGAAGTGCGATAACGAGATAGGGTGGGGAAAGTGAACATGTGTATATGTGTGAGTGTGAGAGAGAGAGAGAGAAAGACAGAGAGAGAGAGAGAGAGAGAGAGAGAGAGAGAGAGAGAGCCTCAAATCCCGGGACACCTAAAAGACCACCTCCCTCCACCTCAGTCCAATTTTATTCTTTTTCTCTCCTCAACCCATCCATGTTCCTCCTATCTTGTCCCATCATCCGCATGCTCTGAGCAGCTTCCAGGAAAGTACGCATGGGGGAGCTGACCGGAATATTGGCCATGGGTGCATTTGCGAAATATTTCGAGAAGAGGTCCGCATTGATAGTAGCGCTCATTAGGAGGAGACGGAGGGAGGGGCGGAGAGGGAGGAGGTCCCTTAAAACGATGAGGAGAAAATCTTCATTCAAACCCCTCTCATGAATCTCGTCCACTACTATATGTGTTACACCGTCCAGCCGAGGCTCCATCACCTGCGAGAGAGCGGAAGTGGGAGGGAGAGAGGGAGAGAGAGAGAGTGTGGGAGCAGAGGAGGGACCGAGAGAGAGGGAGGAGAGTGAGAAAGGTCGTTCAGTTTTCAATCTCAGACCGTTTTGATATCCAAATGTCTGCCCTTTGCTCCCTCCGCTCCGGTATCAGTATTCTCAACAGAATCCAGAGAGGAGGGGGGGGAGAGGGAGGGAGAGAGAGAGAGAGAGAGAGAGAGAGAGAGAGAGAGAGAGAGAGAGAGAGAGAGAGAGAGAGAGAGAGAGAGAGAGAGAGAGAGAGAGAGAGAGAGAGAGAGAGGGGGGCAGAGTGAGGGGCAGAGTGAGGGGGAGGGGGGGAGGGGAGAGAGGGAGAGAGAGAGAGAGAGAATGACCAGTCTGCGCAGCAGAACCCCCGTTGTACAGAAGAGCAGGCGAGTTGACTCGCTCCGTTTGCTCTCGAGTCGAATTTGATACCCCACACTCTCTCCCACCTCCTCCCCTCTCTCTGCTGCCACACGTGTGGCCACAGAAATTGCGGAAATTCGGCGCGGCTGGGTACAAATAATATTTACATTTCCACCCCGCCCTGCTTCGATCTCGTCTTCGAGAATGAACTGCGGCAATTGTGTTGTTTTTCCACACCCGGTTTCACCGGAAATCACGACTACCTGCCCAAGTGAAGTGAAAAGTGAAAAAGGGAAAGTGAAAACTTTCACAAGTGAAATTAAAAGGATGAAAATTATTAGGGTTCTTTCGGTCACCTCGGTTAACCGACCTTCCCCACCGATATCGGACCTTTATTTTCTCCCTTACTAGAGATTTTTTACAAAGGTTTGACGTTATTCCAGGTGACAACAAAAGGAAGGGAGCGACAAAAAAGATTGTACGTCTTGATTGTGGTACAAACCTGATTACTGGCAATGAGTTGGAGCACTTCAGCTCTTTTTTTAAATGCCGGAAGTCGCTCTCGATTGCGCTTCATTGCCTTCACTGCCGGAAAAGCCTGCACCTCCTCGTACCATTCAATGTGCTTTCGGGAGAGTGAGAGGGAGGAGAGAGAGAGAGAGGGTGAGGGAGTGAGGTAGAGGGAGAAAGAGTGGAGAGAGAGAGGGGAAGAAGGGAGAGGGAGCGGGAGAGAGACAGGGAGAGAGAGGGAGAGGGAGAGAGGAGAGAGGGAGAGGGGGAGAAATAGGGAGAGAGGGAGGGGGAGAAAGGGAGAGAGGGAGAGAGAGGGAGAGGGAGTGGGCGAGGGAGGGAAAGCGAGAGAAAGAAAATTCTAATCATTGAGGATTCAGTTTTGAAATAAACAGATGTTATAGAGCACAGTTGTTGACAGCAATTTGTCATATAACAGCACCAGGTTTAGCTTCCAATGTGTTTTCTCTCCCACCTGCAATCTCCTCTGCCTCTCCTGCAGGGCAGCCCCCAGCCTCTCCGCAGCAGGGTCACTACCACTCTCCCGCCCACCTTCTCCATCCACCTCCATGGCCTCTCCTCTCCCTCTCCCCTCTCTCTCACTATTCCCCTCCCTTCCATTCGGAACACCAGCTGCTTCCGCCGCCCTCTTCTCTCCTCTCCCTTCTCTCTCACCACTCCCTTCACCTTCTCCTTCATCCCAAGCTCCCGGCACAGCCCTGCCCTTCTCTGCCCCTGCAGAAGAGGACCCTCCCTCTCTCTCCCCGCCACGTGCATAGGGCCCTCCATTAGAAGTTGCCAATAGACGAGCTACACGTGTTTCCGTCTCCTGCGACATATTTATCTGAAATGCAAGATGCCAGGTATTGAGCTTATGGGATTATTTTCATTATAAGAAAAGGTCTCAGGCTTTAGGATTGGCGGTTTTCCAAGGCTTCAGTTTCATCAGCTTAAGTATTTGAAGATTCAACTCCGGGTTTAAGGGTTCAGGGGTTTTAAAAGGTTTTCAAGCTTTAGAAGGTGAAGGCTTTGTCTGCTTTAGGCTTAGATGATTCGATATTCAAATATTTTGGGCGCTATTTACATGTCAACCAACCTGCCTAATTCTTGACCAGCCTTACAGCCACAAACTTCAAAGCAATTCAGCAGGAAACCCCCAAGTATAACATCATCTAAAGTTTCATGAAGCTGAGTAAATAGAAGTTGTACGATACCTCTCGCTCCGACCGGCCATGGCGGGTATCGAGGTCTGCTCGGTAATTGGGCAAAGGCACTTTGCTTATTACCACCACAGTATTCACTCCTTTCCCATATGTTTTGCTGAAAAAATAGCAAGCAAGAAATGAGCTTCCTTGTGGGTAAGGCCTTACTGTAGCACTTTTTTATTGTTGAATTCAACTGACATCCATGTATGGTTAATTCTTTTGAAGCTAGTAATCTATGTAATAGTACCAACCCCCCCCCCGAGAGGCATGGGAATCCCATAGGGGTGCACTGACCTACTTACAAGTGCAAGCCTTCTTTCTCCGCCATAGATCCAAGCAGGTCCACTCCCTCCCTCCCATAGTTTTCCCTAATCAAAATTTCCTGCTTTGATGAACTTTGCAATTCTTGCAACTTCGCTGCCGCCTCATTCCGGCCGAGGACCATCGAGGGGCCTTTCTGCAGAGCCATGTGGGGAGATAGATGCACAGAGAGAAGAGAGAGAGAGAGAGAGAGAGAGAGAGAGAGAGAGAGAGGGGAAGGGTTTTTAGCATTCGAGTTTTAGATTCAAGAGTTTCGTGAGACGAAGTACGCATCCAGCCTTCTTTCAAATTAGACTTCAAACTTTCTATGGATATTCCTTTCCCACATCATTCAACTCCTCTGCTCCAAAGATAGAACGAAAGAGGCGAATTCAGAATTAAGCAGAAAAACGGAGAAAGGTTAAAAACCTTCAAGAAACTGTGACCAAGTTCGGAACCATAGTTTCGAACAGTTTGGAAAGAACGAAATGAAGCCTCACTCCATAAGTTGTACCAACGTTAAAAAATATTTCATTCTACCAATGCGGAACCTTTATTTTTTTTAAGAAAAGTGATACTTGGATGCATGACCTTTAATTTCATCGGCGATTCTGAGTTTTGAAGGTTTTTCCTTTAGCTTTAGACTTTTCCGCACAATTGACACTTGTAAGAAAGGTGCACATACAAAAGTCACACGCTATCGAAATTCCAGCTTCCATGCCTTCAGGAGAACCTTCTTTCTTTAATCTCAAATTTAACTAAACTCTTGCTACTCAGACCAAAGCATGATCATAACCTTCGACTTAACCCTAACCCTAACTGGCGCTAACTATAATCCTGAAGCTACATTAAGTTAATCATTAAACTGCGGCTTAAACTTGACAGATGTAAGCCTTTCGCAAACACTAACCCTAGTTCTAGCCCTAACGCTAAACCTCAACTCTAGAGCCAATCCTAACCCTAATCCTAGCTCTAGAACTTCCTACTATCGCCCTCTGAACTGAACCCCACTCTCAACCCTAAAACGACCCACATCACTCTCTCGATCTCACCCTCCACTCCTTCCCTCTCTCTCTCTATCACTTAATCTATGTCTTTCTCTCTACTCTCTCTCTCTCTCACTCCTTCCTCCGTCCTCACCTCAGCCGCCATCTCCGCAAGCCTCTGCGCCCTCCATGCGGGGTCCCACCACCTCTGCCCTCCTCCGCCTCCTCTCCCACCCCCTCCTCCTCCCCTACCTCCTCCCCCTCTCCCTCCTCCCCCTCTCCCCCCCCCCGCTCCTCCCCCCCCTCCCCTCCCTCTCCCTCCTCCTCCCCTCATAGCTTCCAAACGCTTTCCTCCCTCCTTCCAACTTCCCTCTCCCCTCCCTGCGGAGCTCAGAGCTCTAGCGAGGCTCCTTGCGAAACTTCCCCGAAACTCCCCTCTCACGGCGGTAGAGGCGCAAAGACGATGCTCCCCGCCATGGCTCCCGGCCCGCCACGTGGCAGCCAGAGACGGCAGCAGCAGCCTCTGCAGCCGCTTCATGCACGACTCTCCCCCTCCTCCCACCTCCCAACGGAGTGGAACATAGATCCCCGCCGTTCAACTGCTGAACTGCAACTGCGTACAAAGAAACGATCGTTCTACATCCCGGGCAGTTCCATGTTGAGAATACCGTCCAATTTCACATTCACTACAGAAAAACTATATAATTTTGAAATTATTTTCGACGAGTCAAAAACGTTTCTATGTGCCCGGAAACACGTGACAGCCAAACATTGGATGAAAATGGCCTTTGTCGGCCTGCCCTGTTGTGAAATCAAACCGTTGACCGTTGATTCGTTGACCCACTGATCCATTGACTGGTTGACCCGTTGACCTTATTTTCGTACGAATTCGTACTCCATATGGTCCAAAAGGTATGACTGTACGGACGAAACCGCTTGTCGTTTACAAACGGCTCTCTTCAGGTCGTCGCCGTCTCCTTCAGTCAACGCGCTTGGAGGGCCTGCCGCCACGTGTCCCGCCCTGCCGGCCATGGCTGCCGGTAAAGGCCCGTCGCGGGCCGCCCGAGGCGTTGTCTCCCGCCTCGGACAGGGCCTGGGGTTTAGGGCCTGAACCCTGGGAGCCTGCCTGCCTGCCGCAGGGTTTTGGAAGTAAGGGTTTCAAACTTCCTCAGTTGCACGACCCTTTTTTTGTTCGGCGTTTTTCAGGTCAGGGAGGGCTTCGAGGGCTGGTTGGAAAGGGTTTTAGATTTAAGGATTTTTCAGGCCTTGAAAGGATTCAGAGTTTGAAGCTTGCTCAGGATTTAGGGTTCAGGCTCTTCTTTTCAGCGTCTACATGGTCGGGAGAGCAGCGCAGTTACGCCCTTCAGTAGAAAGGTCAAACCCTAACCCGCATGGAACCCCCGCCCGCTCGTCCCAGGGTGCAGACTCCCACGACGCCTCGCTGAACCCTTCCTGTCCCCTTCCCTTTGCAAACCCTAATGATCGATACTCGGAGGAAAGGTTCAGGGTTAGGGAAAATTCCGAGCTCCTTCCTCCGCCGCGCTTCCCGCCGCCGGTGCTGCATCCACGTTGCCATGGCCGTCTGAACACCGCCATGGATTTTTCGGGAAGGACGACAGAGAACTGGGGAGAGAGGGAGGGAGAGAGAAGGGGCAGAGAGAGAGGCGGTAGTGGGAGTGTTCCGAGGGTGGTAGTGGTGGGCGTAAAGGTGAAGGGAGGGGGGTGGAGTGGGGGTGGAGGGAGTGAGATTCCGGCGGAGGACAGGGAGGTGCTGGGCTTCACTATCAATAACCTCGTGGAGCCCGGGAACACTCTTTGCGTCGTGGCCATCAATAAGCAGACGGCCGTGGGTAAGTCTCTCTCTCTCTCTCTATCTCCCCCTCTCTCCCTTTCGCCACTACGCCTCCCTTTTTCCCTTCCATTTGGATTATTTCTTCCATACAAAAAAAGTGGTGTTATATTGAATTGGAAAAACCGTGAAAAGTAGAAAGTGCATGCTTGTTAAAAAACAACAGTCCTGTGGCCTGTGCAAGGTCTTGGACATCAAGTTTAGTTCTTAAAACCAGTAAATTGAAGAGCTTCAAATGTTATCTCAAATCCAGAAACTCAAAACGTCTTGCTTCACAACGTAACCACAGACATAAAGTTTTCAAGTACGCTTTCCTTTCCTCATCAGGTATATAATCCGTACAGAACACCTTTAGCTTGTCAAAACTCAAACTCTGAATTTACCGTGAGGAAGTTTACGAGCAGTTGCACGAATGCAATGCAGATGGTTCCTCGGAGGGTTCAGATGACCAACTTTTGAAGACATTGAAGCAGTTATTGGGGCCGACTATGGAGCTTGCAAAGGAGAAAAGAGTGAGATTGAAGGCCATCGCTAGCAAGAGGAGGATCCTTTTGAGCATCTTGTCTCACACAAGCTTAATCTAAAGAATGCTGATGAATACTACATTGTCTCTGCAATGTCGAATCGTAAACATTAAGTATACTGAATGTGTCGAATTAAATTGTTTTTAAAAAAATGCATGGCTTTTATAATCTTGACAGTTGCTAGTGCAGGTTTTCGTTATGGCGAGGGCCCGGTTCGCAAGGCACGAAAAACTTGGATTGATTGCAGAGGTCCTGTCTCTGAAAGCATCAGCGCTTGTTGTTGGGTGCAGCTGGAAGAAGGGGATGATGGGGTGAGAAACTCTCCCACTCCCTCTCCCTCTCCCTCTCCCTCTCCCTCTCCCTCTCCCTCTCCCTCTCCCTGGCCCTCATCCTCTCTCGCTCCATCTCCATCCCCCTCTCCGTCTCTCGCTCGCCCTCTACCTCTCCCTGTCCCTCTCTCACCCTCTCCCCCTCTCTCCCGCTCTCTTTCGCTCCTCCTGCTTCGTTTACCTCTCCCTCACACTCTCTATCTCCCGCTCTCAACCTCTCCCCCCACCCTCACCCTCCACGTCTTCCTTTGATTTCTCTCTCTCTCTGGTCTCTTATCGTTGCTGTTGGGCGGGAATAGATTCTAGAAGGTTTTTTTCTAAAGTTAAGAATCTAGGAATTAGGGATATTATGGTTTCTCCAGAATGTGCTTCATCTCCGAGTTTCTGTTTATTTCATCCTATTTACCAGCTGCCATTTCTAAGAGGAAAAATGACAAACTTCGTGACTTAGCGCATCTTTATGGTTTCTTATTTTCGGTCAGTCATTAGTCACAGATTTTTTGAGATGCTGTCTATTTGCATATTTCTTAACTTTCCTGTTTTCTTCAATCTCTGTAAATCTTTCAATAGTCTTTCCTTACCTTTTTGTTCCAATGCGAGGGAGGAAGCAGGGGTACAAAACTAGTGGGCGAGTTTTGTGTGAAAAACCTGCCGCCGTGGTGCACTGTTTTGATGGTAAAGAAGGACAGTTGCATCTTCTCCAAACCAGGTCAGACTCTCCACCTTAGATGAAGAAATTCTTGGGGTTTTAGAATGTAGGTTTTCAGGGTTCAGACCTCAAGTTTTTAGAGTTTTAGGAAGAGCAAAAACCCTACTTCCTCGTACCCTACTTTCTTACTTTCTTATTTGAAAATTATCTTTTTTTCTTCAGGAGAAAAGGAAGAGCCTTCACCAACGTCCATACATTCGGAGCCGAAAATGGGAGAAAATGAATTTGTTCCGGGAACTCTCCTCTATGGGGGAGTGAGAGAGAGACTCGTCTCTGCTCCGAATCTCGCAGCGGGTTCAGCAAGGAGGGCAGTTATCGCGGAAATTTCAGGAAAGCAGGAATATACTATGGAGGAGCTTAGGGAAGCAACAGATAATTTTTCCCAAAATGTGTTTCTTGGAGAAGGGGGGTGTGGGATTGTGTATTTGGGGTTTGCGAGAGGGGAGGAGGTAGCTGTGAAGAGGCTTAAGTGGACGAGGAATGGGGCGGAGGAGGAGGCTTGGAAACAAGTTTTGACGGAGATCAAAGTGGTAAGAAAAGTGTTTCATAGAAACTTGGTGCAGCTGAAGGGGAGCTGCTTAGAGGAGGGGGAGTGTCTGCTCGTGTTCGACTACCTCCCGAATGGATCGTTGGATCGTAGATTGAGAGGTATGGAGTCTCTTTCTCTCTTTCTTTCATTCCTTCTCGCTCTTTCTCTCTCTCTCTCTCTTTCTCTCTCTCTCTCTCTCTCTCTCTTTCTCTCTCTCTCTCTCTCTCTTTCTCTCTCTCTCTCTCTCTCTCTCTCACACACACAACTGTCTGATCTCTGTATGTCTGTCCTTTCCGCTCCCCTGCCCTATTCAGACCCGGACCAGGAGCCCTTGACTTGGAACCAACGCCTTAAAATTGCAAAGGGAGCAGCGGAGGGTCTGCGATACCTTCACGAGTTTTGCCGCCCGCCCATCATCCACCGCGATGTGAAGGCGGCCAATATTCTGCTCGACCAAGATATGGAGGCACAGGTAACTGAGAGGACAATTTGGTAATAATTGTTGTGAAAAGAATCAGTGGGTCTGGTTCAAAGATGGTAGGGTTACTTTAAGGGTGACGGAGGGAAGGTTACCGTCTCTCGAATTAGGGTTAAGGGTGGTTGCTTAAGTAGGAGTTCGTTTTGTTCCTCCTCTATTTGGAGAGGGAGAGGGGCCGACTCTTGCGCTGTCGATCAGTCTCAGTACAATCTGTGAAGGCCCACTCAAATTTCTAAAACCCCACAAACGAAAGGAACCTTAAAACTCCTACCAAGTATACAAGCCCAAACAGTCTAGAATCTTCGACTCCGACGCTCCTGAAAGCCCGACAGCACTGCCCCCTCAGATCCCTCAAACACTAAATCCCTGACTCTCGCCGATCCATTGCCCTCCTGACGCCCCCCCCCCCTCCTCCCTCCCTCCCTTCCTCCCCCCCTCCCTCCCTGCCTCCCTCCCACCCCTGCCCCCTCTCCCTCCCTCTCCCACCCCCCTCCTCCCTCCCTTTCTCCCTCCCTCCCTGCCTCCCTCCCTCCCTGCCTCCCTCCCTCCCTGCATCCCTCCCTCCCCTGCCCCCTCTCCTCCTCCTCCCTCCCTCCCTCCTTCCCTCTCCCCTGCCTCCTCCAACCCCAGGTGGCCGACTTCGGCCTTGCTAAGATTGTCCCGGAGGGCCCCCTTGGCGCGGCCCCCTTCGAGGTGACGGCGGTGATGGGCACGAGCGGGTACGTCGCGCCGGAGTACCTCCGCACGGGGGAGGTCGCGCCCGCCATCGATGTGTACGCGTTCGGGGTCGTCCTGCTCGAACTGCTCTCCGCGCAGCCGCCCTACACCACGCAGCGCAACCTGCGCTACCTGGCGGACTGGGTACCTCTCCATCTCTCTCTCTCTCTCTCTCTCTCTCTCTCTCTCTCTCTCTCTCTCTCTCTCTCTCTCTCTCTCTCTCTCTCTCTCTCTCTCTCTCTCTCTCTCTCTCTCTCTCTCTCTCTCTCTCTCTCTCTCTCTCTCTCTCTCTCTCTCTCTCTCTCTCTCTCTCTCTCTCTCTCTCTCTCTCTCTCTCTCTCTCTCTCTCTCTCTCTCTCTCTCTCTCTCTCTCTCTCTCTCTCTCTCTCTCCTCTCTCTCTCTCTCTCTCTCTCTCTCTCTCTCTCTCTCTCTCTCTCTCTCTCTCTCTCTCTCTCTCTCTCTCTCTCTCTCTCTCTCTCTCTCTCTCTCTCTCTCTCTCTCTCCTCTCTCTCTCTCTCTCTCTCTCTCTCTCTCTCTCTCTCTCTCTCTCTCTCTCTCTCTCTCTCTCTCTCTCTCTCTCTCTCTCTCTCTCTCTCTCTCTCTCTCTCTCTCTCTGTGTCTCCCCCCCTCTCTCGTTCGCTCTCGCTCTCTCTCTCTCTCTGTTGGTCTCCCCCACCCACATTCTCACTCTCCCCCCCACCTTTGTCCGCGTTTCCCCTACGGGTAGTGCAGGCCGGGCAGTCCATCCTGAACCAGCAGTACGAGTCCATCATGGACCCCCGTCTTGAAGGGCGCTACGACCTCACCGAGGCTCGCAAAGTGGCTCAGATCGCCTCCCTCTGCACGGACTACTACAGCAAGCATCGCCCGAAAATGGGCGAGGTGAGCACTTGCTTTCCGTGCTTCGATTTCTATGGTTCCAATTGCTACTTTTTCTTTTAGGAGTCCCTGCATTTCCCTGCAATTGATGCATGGATGTCATGCATCGTTGATCCACGAGATGAATCTGGAAATTTTGAGGCATAACGTGATGTATGTTAGGAAATGTGTTGGGCAACCCTAAAAACCCTAAAAACCCTAAATATTCGTTTGTTTGTTTGTATCCTTGGATTAATTTTTTAAGTTTCCTTCCTGCATTCAAATGTGTATAGGTGGTGCGGTGGCTTGAGGATGTGGGACCGAAAACCTAAAACTATCTACGGAAAACACCAAAGCTTATATATTCCACGGAAGTTCAAGAAATTCTGCGCAAAGTTTAACGGAGGGGAGATGCTGTTCTCCGGCTCTGCTACGCCGTCGATATCTTTAGAGGGGACTACCTCTCCGGCTTATAATTTCTCGACCAGGAATGGAGGCCCTCTCGTGCAGAGCAGAGCCCTTCAGAGAGTTTAAAAGCTGTACTGTTTTAGAGCATTAGGGGTTAGTGGGAGACCGTGACCGTGACCGTGACGTGACGTCCCTTAATCACAAGCTTGGTGGCTTAGGGCCTGCGTTCCATGGTTGCTTACGCATGTACATATATGTGAATAAACGAAAAGGTAGTACTGTTATTCAATGTGCAGCCTTTGCTCACTTCTTTTCTATTGATGTGTGAAAAACTTGTGTGCTCTCATATCCGAGCTTTGGCAGGCATGAAATTGGAATGAGCAATGCTGGGACACTGTGGGATGTCTGCATGTCCCATGTAGACAGTTACTGTGGCAGGAAACGGATCCGTGGGGGACGTACATGGAACGCCGTTGATCGATTTTTGACGGATCACAGTTCATCTTTCGGCAACTTGGTCCCATTAGGGGGTGTCAGACTTAAAAAATTTCAGTACGCGTGTTCGTAAGTTTGACATCAGAACGAGTACTCCAGTATAATCGCGATCCTCTTGCGGCGGAGTACTTTCGTAACCTATTTTTTCTTAACGCTTTTCGTAAGATTTTGTTAAGTCTGACACCCCCTATTGTCCATGTGTAGCACTGAAGGGGGCTGGGACTAACCTTGGATGCTCTTGACTGGTCTGATTGGCAGTTGACACAGGCAATAGTTGGCCGTCCAATGGTTGGCAACCATTAGATCCATTGGTTGGCTGGATCGCGAATCGATGGTTGGCAATGGCTGATCCCACCAATAATTCGACCTTTGCAAAATTGCACAGGTCGGACCAGTAGGCCAACCATTCGATTGCTGCCAACCATTGGCGCTGGATCGAAATGACCGTTCGAATGGTCCGGAACCAGTGGATGCGAATGCTTGCCAACCATTCGACTGGTTGCGAACCATTTAGACGTCCGTTCTTTGGCTACGCGCACGCCTTTCTATGGACTACAAAGTTCACGTCGCCGTAAAACGCTTCCTCGGTTCCGCAGTTCCACCTGTCGTCCTCGGCAACTGAACGAACATAGAAAATCTCGATCCAGAAAATTCATGGAATTCACGAAATTTTCTACTGCCCGACATAATTTTCATCCCCTTCCCTTTCAGTACCGTACCCGATACTACAGTACTGTACAGTACAGTCTAATCACGTTATAGTGACTGTGTCGGTCCCCACATGTTTGTGTCACTATATCGGTAATGACCCGTTTGTCATTTCACATTTATAGTAACAATGTTATTAGATATGTTTTTGCGGTATATCCGTACGCCTTTGATACCGTACATTGTACTTTTTGGGCAGTCGTCCCGTGGGTAGGTGTGTACGAACCCTAGTGAACATGTGTACGGTCAAGTCGATATCTGACGGTATTAGTCGAGAATGTGTACGGTCGTAATATATTTGATAACGCATATTCCAATACGTGGGTGGATAATATCGATATTTTGAACATATAGTAACAATTAGGGCTTTTCAGCGTCGTTATATCCGTAACGACGTCACTACTGGCGCAGGATCTGCAGTGGTGCAATTCCGTTCCCGGAAAAAAAGTCAGTATATCCATGCTGTACTTATAAACAGTGTCACTATAACGTGATTAGGCTGTAAAGGGAATTGGGAATGCCGGTGGGCGGTGCTGCCCTTCGGGCAAAAAAAAAACGTTTCTTCGTCAGGAGGCCCAGAAATTTAGATACTTTTACTTACAGCATGGAAAGGGTCCGTTTGAGCATGTGGCGCAGATTTCTCCCACAGCGAATTCCGCGCTATGTTTCGGCGGCCCTACTTACCCGGTGGCAGAAGAGAAAGAAGTATACTTACCTGGGCGGGGTCAATCGGTGATCAG
Source organism: Zygnema circumcarinatum (assembly GCA_037447605.1). Lineage (NCBI taxonomy): Eukaryota > Viridiplantae > Streptophyta > Zygnematophyceae > Zygnematales > Zygnemataceae > Zygnema > Zygnema circumcarinatum. Next base: position 1,471,909 of record CM074810.1, read on the forward strand.
GAAGGCCGATGGCCTAGGGTAGGGCGCGCCATTGCACTACGGCGGGCCCGATCCCTAGCACGCCGGAACTCCCGGTGATGTACGCCATAATTTGTGTCAGCGGGGGCCTGCGCTTGCGCGGCCCCTACAATTAAATTCAAAAATGGTAATTAATTTTTGTTTGCAATATTTTAAGCCGAGTTTGATCGTATAGAAAATTTAAAGCAGAACTACACAGACAGTTTGGTACAAGGGTTAATATTAAGTATCCGTTGGCGGAACGAGTAGCAGAACTTTACCCCTTTTTGATGCCTTCACCGTTTCTCACCTAAAGAAAAGGGATTCATCCGAAGTCTCCAATCAGGTTGACCTATTTTATCGAAGTGATTCTCATGATCAATTTCTAATTGGCGATGGAACGGGACACTTGTCAAAGTCCCAATGGGTTATCGTGTTTGGGAAGAAAGAGAAAGGGAATATTCTCTTCTAAATACTGAATTGTAGCAACGCCAACTATCACACAAAACATCGAACTCTAATGAAGTAACATATGAGTACATTCTTCCAACAGCGTACAAGCATGACTAGTTAACGCAAACCATGTAAAGTGCATTTTTCCAAACCAAACAATGCGATATGCGATGCGGCCTTGCAAAGGCACAAAAAGGTCACTCATAAAGCTGGCAAGCATAAACAAACACACCGTGATTTGCGCAACTTGACGAACGAAAATTGGAGTGAGATTTTCAAAAAAGTGCGCCGGCCGGGAGTCGAACCCGGGTCTGATGCTTGGAAGGCATCTATCCTGACCGTTGGACTACCGGCGCGCTGTGAAGGTGAAGGTTCAATTAAACAGTTTACATATTCAAATTATTTCTCACATTATCCGAACGAGCGGCTGCGCGGCATCCATTGGCCACAGCTTGGAGGGTTTTTTGCGCGGCCTGAGCGGGAGAGAGGGAGTGGGAGAGGAGAGAGAGGGAGAGTAGCTCGCTCTCGCTTGCAGAGCAGAAAGGGGAGCCGACGCAGCCATGGCCGCCCTCTCCCGCGCTCCCTCCCTACTGTCCTCCCCCTCTTCCCTCCTTAAACTCCCCTTTGAAGCCGACGCCTCCGTCCCCTGCCGCTCCAACTCCCTCTCCCTCGCATTCTCCCCCTCACTTCCCTCCAAACTCCGCCTCGCTCCTTCCGTCCGCATCCCTCCCTCGCCCTCTCCCTCTCCCCTCCCTCCCCCTTCCGCCCGCAAGGGCATGTTCGACGACCCCTTTGACTATGGCGAAGACCCCGACATGGCGTATGGAGATCTCCTTTCTGAAGGCCGCCAGGACGCCGAAGCTCCCCGCCCTCCCAACGACTCCACTTCCGCCTCGGGCTTCCTCAAGTTCCCTGCGGGCTACATGCCAGAAATTGCGTCGTTAGGGTTGTACATTCGCGAGGACGTACGGAAAATGGCGATCTTTGTGGCGGGGGGAGTGTACGAGAACCTGCTCATGTTCCCCGTGCTGCAGCTCCTCAAGGCGCGCTACCCGGGCGTGGAGATAGACGTGGTGGCGACGGCGCGGGGGAAGCAGGCCTACGAAATGAACAAGAACGTGCGGAGGGCGTGGGTGTACGATGTGGACGACGTGCTCGTGGTGCCTTCGGACTATGTGGACATGCTGGGGAAGCTCAAGGTGGGGGGGAGGAAAGGGAGGGAGGAGGGGGGGAGGGAGGTGGAGAGGGGGGGGGGGGCGGAAGGGAGGGAGTAGACGAGGGAGGTGAATGCGAGCCGAAGGAGGAGGGGAGGTAGAGGAGTGGGAGGGGAGAGTGGGACGGGGGAGGGAGAGGGGGGGGAGAGGGAGGGGGGCCAGGGGGGTGAAGGGGTGGGAGTGAGACAGGGGAAAAGGGGAACTTGGGGGAAGAGGGTGTGAGTGGGGGAGAAAGGGGGCGGGGAGAGAATGGAGAGGGAGGAGAAGAGGAGGGGAGAGGGGAAAGTTGCGGGTAGAGGGAATTAGTAGGGAGGAGGGGGAAGGAGAGGACAAGAGAAGAGGGCTGTGGGGGGAGGCGAGGCGGATGGGGAGAGGAGAGATGGGAGAGGTGAAAGTGGGGAGAGGGGAGAGATGAGAGGGGGGAGAGGGGAGATTGTGGGGGGGAAGTCGAGCGAAGGAAGGGAAGAGTACGGGGCGAGTGAGGGAGAGGTGGTAGAGATGCGTGGCGTAAGAAGAGGAACCGAAAACGCCAGGGGGAGGGGAATGAGTTGGAGGGAGGAGAGGAACGCAGGAGAGTTCGGGGAGCGGGAGGCCCCTGTTGGCAAGGGTTGGATTGGGATAGGGGAGAGAGTAGGATGGCGAGGAGTGAGGGAGGGAACGGAGGGGAGGAGGAGGAAACTCCGTCATTTGTCGCACATGTCATTGAGCACTTGAGGAGCATGAAATTTTCCATACAATTGTCTCCTTCACACGCATGTACTGACATCAGTCTGCATCGTTCAGCGCAATAGTTATCAAGTTACGAAGTTGTGTGGCTATCTGGGTTATTACTTTAAACTTTGTAGTATTAAGTTTTACTACCTGGACATGATACGTCTGGATGCATCTGAGCTTCCTGCACGGCGATTTTTGGAATTTTTGAGGTTTTAATTGTAGTGAACATCTGTCAACTTCGTTTTCAAAAGCTCCTAAAAATGAAGAAATGAAATTGTCAGAGAGAGAGAGAGAGAGAGTAGAGGAGAGGAGCGAGGAAAATGAGGAAAGCAATCACGAGATCGAGAGAGAGCGAGAGGTGGGGGGGGAAGATCATTCCCTCACAATGCTGGCACAGAGAGAAGATCCGCCCATATAGCTGAGAGAGGGAAATATAGGAGAGAGGTGATCCACTCACAAAGTTACAGCTGCTCAGCACTTATGTGATAAGCTGTAACCTCTCCTTGGTTTTCCAACCTACACACGGTAGCTTACCTTATAAGTGAAGTCAGAGGACCTCCGGGATGACCGAAAAGTTTCCAGCCTTGGCCTAACAAGTGCTGTGGGGCCTATGACGACTCTAATTGCTGTTAAAATTAATTCTTCTTTCTTTGGTTTTATAGCCCTCGTTAGCCCGGTCTGCAGCAGATCTAGTCCTTGCATTGACCCTAGCATAACCCTAATTTCTACCCCACAATTCTTCCGCTGACTGCAGAATCCAGCTCTACTCTAAACTCGGCGCCTTTACATGCCCTAATTTGTCCCAAAATCAGTCCGACTACCCCACACTGTCTCTTCCTAGTCTGTAGACCCTAATCTCTGAGCTAACCCTAATCTCTGAGCTAACCCTAATCTCCTTTTTTTGGTGCAGAACGAGTGCTACGACATGGTTATGTCCACCCGCCCGTCAGGACTGGGGCATGCTCTCCTCCTTTTCCTCACAGACGCGAGACAGAGGCTCGCTTATGTGCAGCCCAATGCAAACGGAGCAGGGGCAGGAACGTTTCTATCCAAGACTTTCCGAGCGGAAACCGTCAATCTCGCTGATCGCGGCTACTACATGTGAGTGGAGCTGCTAGAACAAATGGTTCGGATTGAGTTATTGGTTTGGTTATGTTACGTTTTTGGAACCTTTGTTGGAACTCTTAAGGACTGTTCCCATTCGATATTGATGCCACAGTGTACAATAGTGCTAATTCACCATGTTCATGAAGTGTCCTCTCATTCTCCCTCCCTCTGCATGTACTCACTTCTCTGTTTTCATCTGCAATTTTTCCACCATGGTAGAGAAGTGCTTTCCCATTTCTCTCGGTCTCTCTCTCTCTCCCCCCTCTTCGAGTATGCAATCTCTTCCCTGTGTCCATGCTTAGTTTTCCAGCAAGTCAGTAAAACTCATCTCCCGCACGTGCACGCTCTTCCCCATTCGTCCATTTGCCATTTTTCCACCATCGCAGTGAAGTGCTCTCTCTCTCTCTCCCCGCTCTCTCTCCCCTGCACTCTCCCCTCCCCATTACCTCATGCCTTCATATTCCCTTCACTTGCCCCCCCCCCCCCCCCCCCCCCCCCCCCCCCCCCCCC
>CM074810.1:1476399-1488899 GCA_037447605.1 Zygnema circumcarinatum
TACCCCCCCCCCCCCCCCCTCTCTCCTTTTTTCTGCCCCCTTTTTTTTCTGAAGACGAGGTTTGAACTTTTTTTCGGTTTTTTGAATGGCAGTGCGGAGGTTTTGGTGATTGTTCCGAACGACCGGGACCGTGCGAAGGTGGCGGCGGCGGTTGGCCCTGATGTGAAGATTGCGAGAATAACCACTCCTGGACAGGTGGGATGAATGTCGGAAAAGCTGAGGGGATAGGGTGGGAGAAGGATGTGAGAGGGGGGGGGGTTGGGGAGGGAGAATAAGAGAGAGAGAGAGAGAGGTGGGGAGGGGAGGTGGGGCAAGGAAGGGGGGGAATGGGGGAAGGGAGAGAAAGCGAGAGAGAGAGGAGAAAGAGAGTGTGTGGAGGAGGGAGGGAGGGACGGGGGGGAGGGAGGGCTTGAATTGCGTCTAATTTTCTTTTTGTTTTGAATTGGTGCGATATTATTTTTCAGTTAGCGGCAGTCATCGACGACTCGCTTGTCACGGTGACGTCCAACACTGCGGCCCTTCAGTTGGCGATGGCTCTCTCTAAGCCGAGGTGGGCCAACCCTCAAATTTAAAAATCCCAAATTTGAACCCAACATTCCTAATATTCTAACTCGAAATTTCCAGAGTTTTAGCTTCTTGGCCTTGATTCTGGAAAGGCTCTCAATGCCTGAAAACCCAAAAACCCTAACAGACCACAAAATTCATAACCAGTAAAATGCCTGCCTGCTCCTATTCTCATGAAGAAGACAAAGAAAATGGGCACATACAAGTAGCAAAGAAAGGGCTGTGTTCTTTTGAACCTTCAAAATAGTATTCATAAACTTCGTTGGTTCGGGCTCTCTCACCGTTTCTCTCTCTCTAAACTTTGTTGATCTTCTCTCTCTCTCTCTTTCTCTCGCTCTCTCTCTCTCTCCCTCTCCCTCTCTCTCTCTCTCTCTCTCTCTCTCTCTCTCTCTCTCTCTCTCTCTCTCTCTCTCTCTCTCTCTCTCTCTCTCTGTCTCTCTCTCTCTCTCTCTCTCTCTCTCTCTCTCTCTCTCTCTTGCAGCGTCGCATTGTTTGGGTCTGCGGAGAAAGCGGAACTCTTTGCTCCGGGCGCGAGTGAAAAGATGTGCGCTGCGATTTCTTCCAAGACGGGAAAGCTTGCAGACGTCGATGTGAAGGCGGCGGCGGCGGCTCTGGAAGCATGCGTCAGCGAAGTGCTGCCCGCGTACTCGTAAGGGAGAGGCTGCTGTTCAGTTTATTAGAGCAGGTGGGAGTGTGGGGAGGAATTGAAGAGATGGGGCTGTCTTTGGGAAAGGTAGGAGGATGTAGGTACATAGGAAAACCCTCTCGTGAGCTTCTCCGTTGCGTTACGTTTATTCCATTGAACGGATACTTTTGTAATGTCGCTGTTATATAGAGAGGAGGCGAGAAGAACTTCTGGAAGGCAGAGATCCTCGCCTCTCGTAGGTGGCTTTCTTTCGGAAAATCTGTTCCGTAAATGCAAAATATTCCGCAAATTGATCATTGGATCTGAACGGAGTCAAATCTGATTTATTAGGTCACATTGTATGTCTTTGGATGTCCCCATTGTAGGGAGGGCATCTGTTGAGGATACTGTACGCAAACGCATTACGCATTATCACATATAAAAATAAAAAACAAAATGCAACCAAGGCAGCTTGCTATTGGCTCACGCCTTTAAAGGTATCCTCAATGCATCCCAACCTGAGAAACAATGGCAAACCCAGGGATGGTCGAGAAGTCGGTTACTAGTTTAGGTTGGTAAACCTTACGAGCCAAACTGATGACAAGGCGCCACAGGTGAGAGCGAGGAGGGAGGCTCTGTCTCATCGTTTCATCAATGAGGACGCACTGCGGCCAGTCGTAGGACACTCCGCAGTTTTAATTGTTCACATGCTCGACCTGGGACAAAGAAAAGTCGGTAGGACCTAAAAAATCGAAAAAAAAACGCCAGTTATGATTTATTCATTCAAGTGGATTTGGTGTACCATACAACCTCGAGGGAGGCCGAAGGGAGAGGTGTGAAGAGCGAAGTGCGAAAGTAGTAAGAGAGGGAGGGAGTCTGCGAGGCAGAAGGGAGGTGAGCAAGTGAAACAAGTGGAGAGGTAGAGAGAGTGGGAAGCTGAAGAGAGAGGTGAGGGGAAGGGAGCAGTGAACCAACGGAAGAGGGCGAGACAAGGAGATGGGGAAGATAGATAGAGAAAGAGTGAGAGGGAGCATTACCATGGATATCATCCTCCAGTTTCTTTTGAAGATTATGAAATATAAGGAGCGCGCGTCCCTTGACCTTGAAGAAGAACAAACGTTGGCGTTGGGAGGGATCTTCGCAAGGCATGAAGAAGACAGTTTTGTTTCCGTGACCCTAGCCCCTAGCCTAGCCCCTAGCCCCTAGCCCTAGCCCCTAGCCCTAGCCCCTAGCCCTAGCCCCTAGCCCCTAGCCCCTAGCCCCTAGCCCCTAGCCCCTAGCCCCTAGCCCCTAGCCCCTAGCCCCTAGCCCCTAGCCCCTAGCCCCTAGACCCTAGCCCCTAGCCCCTAGCCCCCCTAGCCCCTAGCCCCTAGCCCCTAGCCCCCCCAGCCCCCAGCCCCTAGCCCCTAGCCCCTAGCCCATAGCCCCTAGCCCTAGCCCCTAGCCCCTAGCCCCTAGCGCCTAGCCCTAGCTCCTAGCCCCTGCCTGCCAGCTGTCCTCTTTGGCGGTTCGCAGCACGAAGTCCGCGAGGGCGCGCACCGCCTCCTCGCTGAGCCGCGGACCGAACGTGCACTGCCCGCGGGGGGCGCACTGCTCGCCGTACCCCTGCCGGTACGGAGCAAGAGGGAGAGGGAGAGAGAGAGAGTGAGGGAGAGGGAGAGGGAGGGAGAGGGAGGGGGAGGGGAGGGGGAGGGGAGGGGGAGGGGAGGGGAGGGGGAGGGGGAGGGGAGGGGAGGGGAGGGGAGGGGGAGGGGAGGGGGAGGGGGAGGGGAGGGGGAGGGGAGGGGAGGGGGAGGGGAGGGGGAGAGGGATAGAGAGAGGGGGAGAGGGAGAGGAAGGGGAGAGGGAGAGGGAGAGGAAGAGGGAGTGGACGAAGGAGAGAGGGGGAGAGGGAGAGGAGAGATGGAGAGGGGAGGGGGAGGGGGAAAGAGAGAGTGGGAGAGAGAGAGGGAAAAACGTGAAAGTAAGAGAGAGAGTGTTTGTGTGTGTGGGTAAGAGAGAGAGTTAGGCTGTCAAAAAGGAAACGAAGGAAAGCAACAAATAACTTCAAAGGAAGGACGAGGGGAGGGCAGTCACCGGCATGCGACCCTTCCCAAAATATGTGATGTTGAAAATGGCCTCCTCGGTATCTACCCCATTTCTGCATCCGGGCAATGAAAAAGGGCAATGGTTGTCAGCATTTCGCAGCCTTAAAAATGTAACTGCATTAGGAGGGGAAGAGGAAAAATGAGGGTTCAGCGTAAAGAAGAGGCTTTTGAGCTACATGTTTTCAGGGTTTAGGGCTCTTAGGGGTTTTAGGGTTTCCTTAGGTCTTAGGGTTTAGGGTTTTGAGGGAAGTTTTGGGGAGCTTAACGATTTGAACGTACCTTTCAAGTTCAGCAAGGGTCAGCCCTCTGCCCTGGACGCCCCAAAAAAGCAAATCAAATAAAGGAATTCAAAAAAAATGGAGCAAAATAATTAAACATTCATGTTTTATGTATGCCACTATAAACTACCTTGGATTCATTCAATTGCATTTTAATAATTTTTTTTTTTTCGTATGTATGTATATACCGGCTGGAGAATATTTCCCCCTCCGGCGTGGCAGCCAACGCAGCTCCGCCCAAAAATTTCGGCGCCGTCGACAGCCATGGCTGCCCCTCCTCCTGCTCGGAGGATTTAGGGTTTGAGGGTTTCAGCAGTGAGGGTTCGAGGTTCAATTTAGGGTTTAGGGTTTTGAACGGAGGGTTCAAGGTTCAATTTTGCGACCGTACACCCCAAAATTTTGAACCCTAAATCTTGAATCTCAATATCGATTCCTGCTCTCTTAACCCTAAACCCTGAAACTTCAAATCTGAGCCCTGAGTCTTAAAACTTCAAATCTTCAACTACAGCCTCTCAAAGACGAAGCTTCAACCCTAAACTTTCAACCTCAACCCTAAACCCTAAAACTTGAAAACCTGAACCCTGAACATCCAACCTCTTCCTTCAAAGCCCAAACCCTAAACCTTATAACTTCAAGCCTAAGCCCTGCACCATTAAACTCAACCCTAAACCCTAAAACTTAGAGGTTGTTAAACCCTGAACCTTGAACCTCAAATTGTAAAACTCAAACTCTATAACTTTCAGCCTAAACCTGATCCTTGACCCTAAACCCTTAAACCCTAAACAATATAACCCTAAACCCTTAAACCCAACGAGAAAAAACTAGCCGTATACCGTGAAGAAGCGCTGCAAGTACAACGCCAGCCGCTGCGGCTGAAACCAAAGTGCGGAAATTCCGAGGCTGCTGCGTTTGCTCCATGGAACTCCCCCCTTCACTTCCACGCACTGTGGAACAGAACGGGATCCGCAACAGCGACATGGACATGGATCAGCACACGTGGCAACCCTAAAAATGGGGGCAAAGGGAAAGGGCTTGGAGGAAGGAGAGGCCCATCCGACGGCTTACAGGTTGACATGTGGCCTTCCACTCGCACGTGCGAGTGCCGCCGTGGAGTGATATGTGGCGACCTGAGGCTGCCACGTCGGCAGAGCAGTTGTCCGTCAGCGGTCGGGTGACATGGCGTTGCCACGTGGCATGGCAAACAAAGGAGGGCCATCCTAGCGATGCCACGTGGCGAGCACCTGTTAATCCACGTGGCAAGAAATAGGGCTGGTTTTCGCTCCTCTTCAGGTGCTACGCTGGTACCGTACATAAGTCAAACAAAGTCAAGTCAATTCAAGAAGGTCAAACTTGAGGCAGGTTTCGGCCTTCCGTCCCCCCACAGAAACGACAAACGTGCCCGCCCGGAACACAGCCCGCCGGTTTGAAGCCCGCCGGTTCGCCCGTCGCCGGCCGAACTTCACTCGACGTGGCAGTACGACTCGACAGTGATTGGTCCACGTAGCATAGACTGACCGTACAGTGCCCTGTATGTCCACGTATGCGCCACGTGGAACTAGTCACGTCCCACGAGCTCACACGGAGCTCCAACAGTTGCTACCCCACAATACGACACGTGGCACATCCAACGGCCAGAGTTCGGAATTCGTAACACGTGGTACATCGACGGTGAGAATACAATGTGCGCTACGTGGCACATCCAACGGTCATGCAGCCCCTTTTTCAGCATCGGCGCGCCAAGTGGCGTCCAAGCCACTTCCCCCCCGCCACTTGAAATCGTCCACGTCGCAGCTCCGCTATCCTGCCAATTGGAGGGCTCCACGTGGTAAGCGAAAGGTCGAGGACAGCCGACGCGTGGCCGCCATGTACGGTGCCACGTCGCTCCGAGCTTCCTCCCGCCATTGCCCCTTCTCCTCCTCCCTCCTCCCTCCCCCTCTCCCTCTACCTCTTCCTCTCTCTCTCCCTCTCCCCCCCCTTCAGCTGAGAGGCCGCACAGGAGTGAGGGCGTGCCTGCAGGGGAACGCGTGGGGAGAGAGGCGAGGCGAGAGAGAGAGAGGGGGGGCGGCAGAGAGAGGCTCAGCGGGAGAGGGAGAGGGGAGAGGGAGGCCTCGAGAGAAGGGAAGAGAGCGGGAGTCTCTTGGTCCTCCCGGCGCGTCTCCTTCCGGCGGTGTAGCTCGGGCAGCCATGGCGGGCGCGGGGGAGGCGGCAGGGCGGGGCCTGCTGGTGTACGGCGCGACGGGGTACACGGGGCGGCTCGTGGCGGCGCGGCTCAAGGAGCGCGGGATCCGCGCCACGCTGGCGGGGAGGAGCGAGGCGAAGCTCAGGCAGGGCCGCGCTGGGGGCCGCGAGGGGGTTAGGGTTTTGCTGGGATGCATGGAGGGATGGATGAATGGATGCGAGGTCTTGCCATGCCATGCCATGCCATGCCAGGCCATCCCTGAAAGGCAGCATGCCATGCATGGGGGCATGCAGGGCGGTGGCGGAGGCGGCGGGCGGGCTGCCGTACGAGGCCTTCGATCTGAGCGACACGCGGCGGCTCGACGAGGTGGTGGCGCGCCATGGCGCCGTCCTGCACATCGCGGGGGTCAGTCAGCCAGTCAGCCAGTCAGTCAGGCCTATTATTGGTCTAATAAAGAACCTTACAAAATTTCTCCTCTCCTTTTGAGGCCCACCCCTAATTTTAACTTGTTTTCCTTGTTCTTCACACTCTGGTTTTGTGAAAAAAATTGCCCATGTATCGCCCCTCCGCTTCCCCCCCTCCCTTCCCCTCCTTGTTTTTTTCATTTGAGAAGCCCACCCAATTGCTCTTTTCAACCTTACTGAAGATGAATGATTTCCCCCTTTTTCATCATCATTACTATTGTCTGCGTGGCAGCCCTTCACCCTGACGGGTCCCCCCATGGTGGACGCGTGTCTGCGCCACAAAGCGCACTATTTGGACATCACAGGGGAAGCGCACGTGCGGCCCGACCCCCCCATTCGCCAAGATGCTAGAAAGACCTAAAAACAACCCAAAAAAAACCCTAAAATCGCCACAAGTTTCTAGAGCCCCTCTTTCGGCGAATGTCAAATGCGGGAACTTTCTCTCTCTCTCTCTCTCTCTCTCTCTCTCTCTCTCTCTCTCTCTCCTTCTCTCTCTCTCTCTCTCTCTCTCTCTCTCTCTCTCTCCTCTCTCTCTCTCTCTTCTCTCTCTCTCTCTCTCTCTCTCTCTCTCTCTCTCTCTCTCTCTCTCTCTCTTTCTCTCTCTTCTCTCTACATTTATCAATTTGAGAACTTTTGTCAAATTTCTCGAAGCAAGCAAATAAAGAAAGAACCACAAAAGTAAACAGAACCAAAACATGAACAAAGAAACAGTTTTCAGTTCCGTGTGACGGCGGTTCGCTGTTGTTGCGCAGTTCATGGAATGGGTGAGAAGCAAAGATGAAGAGGCCAAGAAAGCTGACGTCATGCTGATGCCAGCGACTGGATTCGATGTGGTTCCGGGAGGTTTGTAATTCAGTTTAACGCTAAACTGCATAGAACTTTCGATTTTGTTGTTGTTTTTTTGAAGTGAAAATGACGGACCTCCTCTCTTTCTCTCTCTCTCTCTCTCTCTCTCTCTCTCTCTCTCTCTCTCTCTCTCTCTCTGTGTAACTGAAGGGTAAGTTTCTTGTATGGTTTTCTTAGTTAAACTTGTTTTTTTTCTTGAAAATGTTGTCAGTCAGTTTAGACTCTATATAGTTTTCTTTAGCTTATCGATACCTTAGTGAACCTCTAGAACCTAACCCCTCTCATATTGAAGCTCTTAACCTTAAAACTTCAAATTTTAAAATGATTAAAGGTTTTACGGTAGTGCCCTTAAAGCTCGAAGGGCTCTAAAGTACTTGAAGTACCTGAACCCTTTGTGCCTTTAAACCTTTGCCAATATTGAGAATTGAGGATTGAGAATTGAGAATTGAGTCCTACATTTTTGTTAGAACGTTTTATATTTCATGCTGATCCTCAAATTTGACCCGCCTTCCTTCTCGATCTTTGTCGACTTCTTCATTCTTTCTTTGAAAATTTTTGCATGGAACGACTGTCAGTTATCATCATGAGTTAAAAAAAAATTCGATCTATATGGCTTGTTCTGAAGAGCTTTGTTTGGTTAAATTTTGATTTAATTTTCGCTCTTGTGGTCGGTGAGTAAGCAGACTGTCTCGCCGCCCATTTGAAAAATAAACTTCCGTCCGCAACGCACCTCGATCTCGTGACCTTTGTGATCCGATCCACCGGGAAAAGCGTGAGCCGTCGATTTTCTTGGCCTCCTTTCAAAATAACACAAAATTAGGCCTTACATTTGTGTACACATTTAAAAAAGAAAATAAAAAAGGGTTTTATGCACATACATGTACCCATGAAAGCATGTTTTATTTGTTTCCGAGAATATCAAGTTCGCTCCCTTCACGATGCATGTCGGTCTGTTGAATTCTCCTGGGTTGTTCCTGTCTCTGTTTTTTTCTCCTGGGCGGGGGGGTCTCCAGGCCGGCCTCTCACTGCCCTCCCATGGAACGCTGCTTTCGGGCCTTCTCCACATCATCCCGCGAGGAGGACTGGTCAAACGGAACGGAGAGTTGGTCAAAGAGGGGATTGGAAGGAGGTGGGGTACATCCATCTCCAACTCAAGGTTTTATGTAGAGAGAGAGAGAGAGTGAGAGAGAGAGAGAGAGAGGGGGAGGGAGGGAGTGGGTGTGCGAGAGAGGGAGAGATGGAGAGATCGAGGGGGAGAGTGGGTGTGCGAGAGAGGGAGAGATGGAGAGATCGAGGGGGAGAGTGGGTGTGCGAGAGAGGGAGAGAGAGAGAGCGAGGAAGGGAGTGGTTGTGCAAGAGAGGGAGCGAGAGGGAGAGCGAGGGAGAGAGTGGGTGTGCAAGAGAGGGAGAGAGAGGAATTGGGAGGACAGAGTTTTCATAGTGAGTAAGAGTTTTTGTGGAGAGGATGCGTGTGTGAGAGGGAGGGAGGGAAGAGAGAGAGTGAGATTTCATTGAGAGTTGCAAAATTTCGCAGAGAGAATGCACCGCTTTTAAGTAGCTTCACGCATTCGATAGCCAGAAAACAAAACTTGACATCATCCTAAAGTAAGTCTTCTTTAAGGACCATTTTTTTGGGTCTGAATTAATCTTGTCGCCGTATCGTATGTTAATTGACGCTTTCTTTCCATGTGATCGTATGTCGACCTCTGCCCGGCCTTCCTTCCTTCCTTCCTCCCTTCCTTCCCGGCCTCTGATTGGCCGGCGGCAGCTCGCGGCTGTTCTCATTGGGCGACGGGAAGGAGGCGCTCTCCGCCTTCTCCTTTCCGGCGGCGGAGGTGTCCGCCACGAATGTGTCCACCGGCATTCCGAACATCACCGTCTACTTCCCAGGTGGGAGGGAGGGGGGGAGGGAGAGGGAGGGGGAGGGGGGGAGGGAGGGGGGGAGGGGAGGGAGGGGGGAGGGGGAGGGGGAGGGGGGAGGAGAGGGAGGAGGAGGGAGGAGAGGGAGGAGAGGGAGAGAGGGAGGAGAGGGAGGAGAGGGAGGAGGAGGGAGGAGAGGGAGGAGAGGGAGGAGAGGGAGGAGAGGGAGGGAAATTGGGCGGGAGGGAGTGGAGGGAAAGTGAGAGAGGTGAGGGGGAGGGAGGGGGAGGGGGAAGGGAAGAGAAAGTGGGAGGGGGAGGGGGAAGGGAAGAGAAAGAGGGAGGGGGAGGGGGAAGGGAAGAGAAAGAGGGAGAGGGAGAGGGAGAAGGGGAGGGGGAGGTAGAGCGAAGGGGAGGAGAGGAAGAGGGGGCAGGGAAGGAGAGGGCAAAAAACTACTTCTATGTGGTGAAGGGGGATCTCAAGGAGGGAGAGAAAAGAAAGTATCTCTCTCTCTCTCTCTCTCTCTCTCTCTCTCTCTCCCTCCCTCCCCCCCTTAAGTGAGGTATTTCTTTGTTGAGTACTGCTTCCAGGCAGCACCTCGTGGCCCCTTTGGGCTCTCGGCAGTTTGGGCCATCGCGTGGTCAATTTTTGGCCCGTCAAAAGCGCCATCGAATTTGGGGTCAACCGCCTTCCGGAGCCGGATGAGACCAAGGCGCGCTGAAACCCTGAACCCTAAACCCTAACGGTTTTTAATAAACTAAACTCAGCAAAGGTTTTAATACAAATTCTGTAAGGCCGAAGCTCCTGAACAACGCAGGGGCTACTTTGAATTGTTTGAATTTTTAAAAATGCACACAATGTGTTGGAGGGCCTGTAGTCCCGGCATTGGCATTCAGGATTTGGTGGTTTTGGAGGGTTTAGGGTTTATGGATTTTTTGGGTTTTGGGGGTGTCCGTGGTCGCTCGTGCAGGCGAATGCAGTTCGCATGTGGGCCTCCGCGGAAGTGCGTGACGTGACAACAGGGGAGTCGGCGAGGGCATCGGTGAACGTCGGAACAGGTGGCGCCCTCACAACTTGAGGGAGAGGGAGGGGCTTGAGGGAGGGAGAGAGAGAGAGAGAGCGAGAGAGAGAGAGGGAGGAGGGAGAAGGAGGGGCTGGAGGGGGAGAGAGAAAAAGAGAGTGGGGGGGAAGGGAGGAGGGGGAGGGGCTAGAGGGGGCGAGAGAGAGAGAGAGAGAGGAGAGGGAGAAGGGAGAGGGAGGGGCTGGAGGGGGGAGGGAGAGCGAGGGAGAGAGAGAGAGAGGGAGGGGGAGGGAGAGGAGGGGCTGGAGGGGGAAAGAGAGAAAGAGGGGGGGCAGAGAGAGGAGAGGGAGAGCGAGAGAGGGAGCGAGAGAGAGGAGAGGGAGAGGGGGTGAAGGGAGAGGGGAAGCGATGAGGGAATGTGAGATTAAGCAGGTTGAGGTGTTTTAGGCTTTTAACGCTTTACCGTAAAAATGAGACGTAAATGGTGTAGGGGCGAGGGTGTAGGGTTCAGGGTTTTATGGTTAGGGTCCAGGGTTTAAGATTTTGGGTTCAATGTCAAGGGTTTAGGGTTTAGAGATGGGGCTTTAGGTACAGAGTTGAGCCTATCTTTTGGCATTCACGATTAGGGTAAAAAGCTTGTAATGAAATCCTAAACCCTCACCCTAAATTTAAGCCGTTGAACCCTAAACCTTATGTCTTGAACCCTGTATCCTCGACCCTAACCCTAAACCCAAACCCGAAAGCGCTTAACCCCTGACACCTACACCCTGAATCCACCCTAAACCCTAAACCGTAAACCCTTAAACCTAGACCCTAAACCCTGAACCAAAACCCGAAACCCTAAACCTAGTCCCTAAACCTTAAACCCTAACCGAAACCCCAGCCCTAAACCCTAAACGCTAAATCGAAACACTAGCCCTGAACCCTAAACCCTATTTCCTAAACCGAAACCTAGCCCTAAACCGTAAACCCTAAACCCTAAACTCTAAACCGAAATTCTAGCCCTAAACCCTAAACCCGAAACCCGAAACCGAAACCCTAGCCCTAAACCGTAAACCCTAAACCCTGAACTCTAAACCGAAATTCTAGCCCTAAACCCTAAACCCGAATCCGAAGCCCTAAACCCTAAACCCTGAACCTTAATCCCTAAACCGAAACCCTAGCCCTTAACCGTAAACCTTAAACCCTAAACTCTAAACCGAAATTCTAGCCCTAAACCCTAAACCCGAAACCGAAACCCTAGCCCTAAACCCTGAACCTTAATCCCTAAACCGAAACCCTAGCCCTAAACCGTAAACCCTAAACTCTAAACCGAAATTGTACCGGTAAACCCTAAACCCGAAACCGAAACCATAGCCCTAAACCCTGAACCTTAATCCCTAAACCGAAACCCTAAGCTCTAAACCCTGAACCTTAATCCCTAAACCGAAACCCTAAGCCCTAAACCCTGAACCTTAATCCCTAAACCGAAACCCTAAGCCCTGAACCCTAAGCCCTAAACCCTAAGCCCTAAACCCTAAGCCCGAAACCCTGAGCCCTAAACCCTAGCGGCGGGCGAGGAGGAGTGCAGGGTACGCCTTCACCGCGAGCGCGTGTGTGGAGATCGCGAGTCGCGTGTTGGCGGGAAACTTCACCGCCGGCTTCCAGGTGGGTCCCGGCTTCAAACTGTTAAAAATGCTATAAATTAAAAAAAAAAAAAAAAAACTAAGAATAAGTGAAACTTCTTAGTGTCGGTCCTTACTGTCACCTTTTTCCTTTTCAGCATTCGATTATATTATTGTTAGTACCAAGGAAGTGCTCAAGTTCATTGGAAAGGTCCATTGAAAACCAGAGAAACCGGAGAAACAAACTAATAGGTTTTTAAAAGAATTGCAGAAACCAAAGGCTCTTAAATACCTTAAACCTGTCTGTCCAATTGAATCTGGTGTTGTTTTTTCAAGATTTTTTTTTTTGTGCTTTTCAGAGTCCAGCGTCAGCATATGGCGAACACCTTGTGAAGGAGATCCCTGGAGAACAAACGGAGATCATTGACTTGCCGTAATTTCCCCCTCTCACATTCGAATATGTACAAAAACGGTAAAATAAAAAGGACGACTATTTTTTAGAGGGCTGCCTGCCGGGTAGCGGGGAGAATAATCACTTGGATTTTCCCAAGGCATGTTCTGGGTACCTTTTTCATGAGAATTGTAAGTAAATGAGAAATTTTGAAAGGCCCATGCCCGTATCAGAAGGAAGGGTGAAGGTTGCAACGTTTCGTATGGATCCACTATGTTCTGCAGATGTGTTTGATTCAGTGGGAGGGGGCGATAGACGACTAACAACGAACCTAGAAAAGCAAGGACGAAATGAGGTCTAAATCCTGGAAGCGCAGAGCCTGTAGAGATTTCACGTTTCGTCCATGGGACACCAACGTTTGCAACAAGGCGGGATAAAGAAGTAAAGAAATGGCTTATATGTAAAGTTTGAAGTTGCCGTATTGCTGAGCAAAAGTCCGGTGTAAGAAGGGATTAGAAAATTAACAGGTACTTAGAGCCTAAGGAAGGCCATTCAAACCTCCACGGATAAAGCAACATCGC
>CM074810.1:1501391-1528207 GCA_037447605.1 Zygnema circumcarinatum
CCTCCCCCTCCTCCACCTCCTCCTCCTCCTCCTCCTCCTCCTCCTCCTCCTCCTTCAACATTCAGAGCAGAGCGTCTGAAAATCAAATTCTCCAACAAGCCCCCTCTCCGCGTAGGAGAGGGTCTGCCCTTGCTTCCATTGGGGCTGTCAGGAGCGACCGCCATGGCTGAAGGTCTCCTCTCTCCGCCCCCCATCGTAGAAGTGGAAGGGGATGGGAGGGAGGGCGAAGGACGCTCTTCTTGGGGTTCTCGGAATGCAGGGTTCTCAGGGTTCAGGGCCATTTCTGCAAGAAACGAGTGAAGGTCTTTCAATCTTTCTTCACCTGCCTCTCCCCTTCCTCTCTCCCTATCTCACCGAGGTTCTCGTTTTCCCTCTCCCTCCCTCACCTGCCCTCTCCACTTTCTCTCTCCCAATGTCTTCCCCTGCATCTCCTGTTTTCCTCCCTCTCTCCCTCCCTTCCCCTGCCTGCCCTCTCTCTCTCTCTCCCTCTCTCCCCTCCTGCCTCTCGTCCTCTCTCCCTCCCACTCCCGCTGCCTCTCTCCCCCTGTCCCTCGCTGCCGCCCGCTCGCTGAGTGCCGTACGTCTGTGTCTGCCAACTTCCGTACGGGGATCCACGTCCGTACCGCCAGCGAGACCCCCTACGTGCGGCCCTCGCATCCATTTCGTACGGACAGCCACGACCGTACGGCGTCGAGTGCACGACCGGCTGCAGGAAAAGGAGAGATTTGGACATGGAGTTGTTTCGACGTGGTACACGTGGTGACAAAAAACGCGTGGCAGCTTGTGGTCGCGCGGTGCTGCTGGCGTTTGTCGTATTGGAAAATGTCGACTCACATGGTTTTATAAAAAACTCAAATTCAGAAAACGTACATTGTTCGTATAAATCAAACCATTCTTGGAATTTAAGAGTATTTATTTTTAAATGAATCTTGAATTGAGATGAGTAGAATTAATACAATGCTATTGAGTCCGGTGGGTCTGCCGACTGACCGCACGAGCGAGGACAAAGTTTCCATGGACCAAGTCGTACGAACCCAATCTGCGGCCGTCTAGAGATTGACTCATATTTTGTCGGACGTGGGGACGTGACGCGCTGATATGACGAGACATACTGTACGAATTTCACGGAGAACCAATAAGGTTTCGCTGACTGACGTCAGACACGTCAGTCGGTTTGCAACCGAAAACCGAGGGCAGGCTGCGTTTGAACACGTCATCGAAGCAATCGTCCGTTTGGCGTTTTCGTCGTTTTCGGAACCACGGACAGGCGGACTTTTGTTACGGTTTCGTACAGTGAAAAATACGGGAGGGAGTGCAAACTGGAAACTAGAATCTGGAAATGAAAATTGCTTAATCGAAAGCGATTCCCTTAGCAGAAATATTCCATTTTCATAAATGTACTTCTTCTGATTTACAACTTACCAATACTTACCAATACCAGTAACACTGACGGTTGAATTCCAACGGCTAATCCACATGATGTCGTGCACAACTGTTCTCAGTTACGACGCAAGAAATTGGGCTAGTTCAACCACGCCACGATATATGTACCCATAAATATCCCGATACACACAATACGATACGTGTACGGAGGCACACGATCCGTACGGTCTCAAACCCCTCCGGGGGAGGTCATGATGCCTCGTGACGGCTGTCACGTTAGCTTGCAGGCTCCCCGCCATGGCGGCCTCTCTTGCCATGGCATGCGCCGCCCATGCATGCCATGCCATGCCGAGTCATGGCCATGCCCCCATGGCAAGGCATGGCCCCCATCCCTCGACCACATCACATGCATGCATTGGCATCATGGCTCGGAGAACGAGCAGGACTCCACTTAGGGTTTCAGAAGCTTTTAGAGTTTCAGAAGCTTTTAGGGTTTCTAGGGTTTGCAGAATTTCTGGGGTTTCAGCTATGAGTAGTTTACGGTCGGAGGAGGGAATCTACGAAGAAGAAGAAACGAAAAAAAATGAAGGATTCAGAGGCGAAGGAGGGTTTTCATTGGGGAGAAGTGTTGGAGTAATAGCGGTTGCTTTAGGGTTTTGGGTTCAGGCGGCCATAGGGCCGGTGGAGAGCGGCTACATAATGACCGTTCCGTTTAGCGTTCCGTTGACTGAGGCAGCAGGGCTGGTCAGCATGCCCCCCACAAGGCTCAACAACAGGTATGGAAATTGCTTCGTCCAGATGTCGATCAATCGATCGATAGATACGTGATTGTTTGTTATTTTATCGAATAGTCGAATGAAAAATTTATGACTAATTCAATGTGACTAGTTTCGAAACTATAGCTGAGGTTCGAACATTCCAATTGCTCCAAAAATTTTGGCCCATTTCCTGCATTTCCTTCATTTCTATCTCCTCCCTTTTCTTCTCGCCTTCGCATTCTCCTCCTTCTCTCCCTCCCTTCCCCCACATTTTCCCCACTTCTTTTTCCTCCACTCCCTCTTCCCCCCCTCCCCTCCCTCCTTGTTTCCTCCCCACTATCTACCTCCTCCTTCCTCGTCCCCCTCTTCCTCCACCGCTCCCTCTCCTTCTCCCTCCCCTCTCATCCTCTACTCCCCACCCTCCCCCACTTCCACAACCCTTCTCCCTCCTCTCCCGCCCACCTCCCCACCACCCTCCCCTCCCCTTCCCTCCCTCCCTCCATCCCACTCCTCTCCCCTTCCTCCGTCCCTCCTTCCCTCCCTCCCCCCAACCACTCCCTCCCTCCCTCGCTCACACTCTCTCCCTATCTCTCTCTCTCCCCTCCCTCCCCCTCAACGTTCCTCCTCCCTTTCTCCTCCCCACTCTCCCCCCCTCCCCCCCCCCCCCCTACTATTACTACTAGCTACTGGCTTGTGCGTGCCGGCGAGTCGGAGTGGGAGAGTTTGGGCGTGATCAAAACGAACCCTGTTGCGAAGACCAACATCGACAGCGGTCTCTCTGAGAGCGGGAAGCGGCAGGCCGTGCAGGCGGCCCTCGCTCTCAGGAGGGAGGGGGTCTGCCGGGGGGGATGCTGGATCTGGCCGTCCATTACGCAGAGGGCGTATCAGACGGCTGAGATTGTCGCCTACTCTGCGGGGGTGCCGTACAGGTGGGAGGAACACAAAGACAAAGAAGGAAAAGGAACGGAGAGGTGGGAAAAAGGAAAAAAGGTGGGAAGTTTTGAAAAGTGGCGGGCATCAAAAGTCGTGACCACCATGGCTTATCTGGACATCTATTTGTTCATAAGTTTATGTGTATGTACATTCATTTTGTTATATGTTCAATTGGGGAGGGGATGGTGTGACATTTTGCAGCCGCATTGTTCCGGAGTACAGCTTTTTGGATGCGAGGGGGCTCGGGGCCTATGAGGGGAAGAGTCTGACGGCTGTTCAGGAGGTAAGTCACCGCCATTCTCCTTTCCTTTCTATTTGAATTTCTTTCTTTGGGCTTCCCACCGTCTACTCTTCCATCGTTTTCCATCCCTTTTCCACACTCTCTTCCCTCCCCACGTCCTGCCCTCTATCTCCGTGTCTCCCTTTCTCTCGTCTACTATCTCTATAGCCCTCGTTTTTCTTTTTCCTCCACCTCTTTCGCCGTCTCCATGTGGTTTCTTTCCTGTCTCCGTCTTTCCTTCTGTATCCCTGCCCTGCATAACACTCTTCCCCTTCCCATTCCCTTCGCCTTTCCCCATCCCCACTCACCCCACCCGCTCCCTCTCTCTCCCTTCCACCCCTTTCGCCCCTCCCCATCTCCCTCTCCCTCCTCCCGCTTCCCACCCCTCGTCTGCTCCCTCTCCATCCCTTCCAAACCTCCCCCATTTCCCCCCCCCCCCCCCTCACCCTCTCCCCACTCTCCCCCTCCCTCCCCCTCCCTCCCCCTCCCTCCCCTCCCTCCCCCTCCCTCCCCCCTCCCCCTCCCCCCTCCCTCCCTCCCCCTCCCTCCCCCTCCCTCCCCCTCCCTCCCCCTTCCTCCCCCTCCCTCCCCCTCCCTCCCCCTCCGTCACGCAGATCTACGAGATGGACGCGGAGTCGGCCTCCCTCCGCCCCCCGCCGTATACCGACGGTACCCCGAACGAGAGCGTCCGCGACGTCCTCGTGCGCGTGACGCAGCTCCTCTCCGTCCTCGAAACGCAGTACAGCGGAGAGGCCGTGCTCATCGTCTCGCCGGACTCGGACAACCTCTCCGTCCTGCAGGCCGCACTCACAGGGCTCGACCTCCGCATGTGAGTCAGGGCCTCTCCCTCTGCCTCTCCCTCTGCCTCTGCCTCTCCCTCTGCCTCTCCCTCTGCCTCTCCCTCTGCCTCTCCCTCTGCCTCTCCCTCTCCCTCTCCCTCTCCCTCTCCCTCTCCCTCTCCCTCTCCCTCTCCCTCTCCCTCTCCCTCTCCCTCTCCCTCTCCCTCTCCCTCTCCCTCTCCCTCTCCCTCTCCCTCTCCCTCTCCCTCTCCTCTTTTCGCCCCTCACTCTCTCTCCTTCTGCCTCCCCCGCTTCCGTTTCCCCGTCTTCGTGCTGATGGGGTTGCCAAGTGGATGAACAGTTCTGCCCTACTTGTCGCATGCATTCATTTGATTCCATTTGTTGAGGGGGGGGGGAGGGGGGTGATGCATGCATGTGAGCCCCCTCCCTCCAGGCACGCCACGTTGGCCTTTGCTCCGGGAGAGGTTCGGGAGGTACGGCTTAGTACCGAACCTCCCCCGCCGCCACTCTCGGGCTATGTGTCTCTCAAAGGCTTTCAGTTCTGAACACTGGCAGTGAGAATCGTTACCATTTCCTTCAGTACTGAACGGTATATAAAAAGGATGAAATCGTCTTCCCAGAAACGCACTTGTTTGGGTCTGCAGGGGAGGGGTCTGTAGGGTCATTAAGGGAAGATTAAAATTGTAAGGGTTACTTGAGGGTTGGTAGGTTTTGGATCTACGGAGGGTCTTAAATGTAAAGATTATATTTGGTGTCTAATTTATACGGATCTTAGGCCGCTTTGAATGCGGTGAATTTCATCTTGTAGAGGTCCGGTAGAGTGAGGGCATACGCCTTTGTCTGGCCCTTGCAAGGGTGACAACATTCTGTATTTTTAATCAGCCTTCATGGCACACATTTTGGCCATGTTCTGTTTGAAAAGTTGGCTTTTCTGCGATTTGCAATGTTGCGATACTTAGCTTTGCGAGCATGATGGGGGGACATGAAACTGTTGCCATGGCATGGCATGCGCCGTCCGTACCGTAAGGATATTCCCTACACGACGAATCTTGGAACTGCGCCGTTCGCATGGAACGGCGTGCCCCATCCCAGAATAGGGATGGATATTAGAACGCAGGGTCGTGTTTTAGAATTCCAATAAAAAATTCTAAAAGTCAGGCCGTTTTATAAAACGCTTTTAGAACATTTATACAAGCGTATGGTCGTACGGTCGTACGGTAGCATCTCTGACGGGCCAGGAAGCCAACTTCAGCCAAACGTACACGTCGCTCAATTGCAATGATCGTACGGTAATTCTAAAAGTCTTCTAAAACACGGAAACTTTTGAGTATTAGAACGTTCTAATACTCAAAAGCGTCCATCATTTTTCATACTGAAATCTAAAACTCTAAAAGTCACTTGTACGGAATTTCGCCCATCCCCTTCCACCAGAACGGTACTGTCCGGCGGGAAACCACGATATTCCTTGCTTAAACGCCTTTGAAACCTTTCCTTGTTTCACGCTTGTTAAAAACAGCCATCCCGCGAATGAAAATGCACCACGTATGCATTCATTTGACTTGTCTTGATGCCGACGCAGCTAGCTGCTCGTGAAACTGAGACCTCCGTTACGCCTATATTTCGTGAATTTATTAAATTTAGCGTTACATGGAACAGGACCGAACGCTAACCGCCGACCCTGATTGGCCGAGAGCGCCGCGCGGTGCGGGCTGCCCGCCCTGAAACGTTTCGCCGCAGCTGCCTGAAAAAAGTGGGCCGCTCTGTCAAAATTCCAACGCCGTACATGGCTAACTCACGATCCCGTACGTATTTTGGATCCACTGCAGGTTCAACTTTCAAAGTAAACCTTGATCCTACGGATGGATCTGTGACTATATGGTAGATCAACTGACCTCCGTGAATTCCGGTCACGTGTGAACACTTTTCGACGAATCTGGAACCTTTCTATAGTGCGAACAATAAAAAATATTCGACCAATAGACGCATACCACGTGTACATCACGGTACACGTGGCATGCCATGTGGCTGGCACCCGCCAGCTGGACTGCTCGCTGCGGAGGCCGCCCTTGATAGCGGGGCGGGGAAGTGGAGGAAGGGAGGGAGGGCCTGCGCCGTAGCGACTCTGCGGGAGGTACCCTCGCTCTCTCTCTCTCTCCCTCTCTCTCTCTCCCTTTCTCTCAGTCTCTCTCTTCTCTCTTCTCTCTCTCTCACTCTCTCTCTCCCTCTCTCTCTCTCGCTCTCTCTCTCTATCTCTCCCTCTCTCGCTCGCCTGTGTCCAGTTCTTCCTCTCCCTCCGCTTTTCCTTTGAGGCAATTTCGCAGAGCTCCCTACGCCCGTCCTCCTGTCTCTGTTCTCCCAGTCCCTCTCCCTCTCCCTCGTCCTCTCCCTCTCCCTCTCCCTCTCCCTCTCCCTCTCCCTCTTCCTCTCCCTCCCTCTCCCTCTCCCTCTCCCTCTCCCTCTCCCTCTCCCTCTCCCTCTCCCCCTCCCTCTTCCTCTCCCTCTTCTTCTTCCTCTTCCTCTCCCTCCCCCTCTTCGTCGTCCTCTTCCTCTCCCTCTTCCTCTCCCTCGTCCTCTCCCTCTCCCTCTCCCCTCGTTTATACGGTCCTACTTCCTCAGTCTCCTTTGTTTTTATCCCTTGCATTAGCAGCTCCTCAGCCCTCCCTTTCCTCCCGCCCTCTCTCCCTCCCCTTTATCCCTTGCCCTCCCTCCTCGCTCACTTCTCTCCCCGCCCTCTCTCTCTCTCTCTCTCTCTCTCTCTTTCTCTTTCTCTCTCTCTCTCTCTCAACTCCAATTGTGCATCCCGCAATTCGTTGTGCAATCTCACATTGCCTGCAAAATTTGAAATTTTTGTCTCACTGTGAACCGGTTCCTTGTTATTGTTACAAAACGCATGAATCCGTCACGCCATGGTTTCCTTTTTTTTTTTTAAATAGCACACATTTAGTCAATTCACCGAACGTACTTTCCATTTTTTGCTGAACCTCCTCTCCCACCCCCTTTCTTCTCGCTCTCTCTCCTCGTTTTTGCAGAGGAGTAGCCGGTTTTATCGACTTACAGGCACAGAATTCCCAAGATTTTAACACAAAATGCCAAAGAAAAAGTCGCGGGATCGTGCGAAGCTTTCGGATTCTAAGTCTTTCCATTCCGGCCACAAGCACGAAACTGAAGCCAAGCACAAACATGCGCATGGAAACCGTTCCCACGAGCAACACCATCATAAGGAGACGAAGGGAGCCGCAAGTGCTAGTCGAGTGGGAGAGGGAGAGACGGAGAGAGAGGGAGAGGGCGATAGAGAGAGAGAGGGAGAGAGAGCGAGAGAGGGAGAGGGAGACTCTGCAGCTTTGAATGCTGTCAAAGTTTCGCCGCATGAGGAGGTAATTGAGTCGTCTAAAGGAGAAAGCTCCTTCATGGAAACCCTCCGTTCTGTAAAGCCCCTCTCTTCTGAACTGGAGCCAGACTCCATAGAGACAGTGGGAGGTAACGGAGAACGGGAGCGGGTGTTCTATGCGCAGGTGTCCGCTGAGGAAGCTTCTAAACTTAGCAGTTTAGAGGAGAATGGAAAAGGGGAGAGATCGATCACTGTAGAAGGGGAAGAAAGTGATGAATGTGAGGGTGTTCAGCAGACGGAGTTGGAAGAGGAGAGAGAGGGAGTGAAGGAGAAGGAGAGCGATCCCGCAGAGGGAGAGAGCATCGCCAGCATGATGATGAATCAAGTGATGGAAACTGCTCAATATCTTTGGAAGGGAGAAAAGAGTACTAAAGGGGTGAGAGAAGATGTTGATGATAGCAAGACCGAGAAATCGCCAGATTCCGTAAAGAAACCCAACGAGGAAGCAAATTCTTTCAAAGAAAATGCGAATTGGGCAGAGGAGTTGGAGGGGAAGAAGAAACCTGAAATTGTATATGGAGCAAGGAAGGTGAAATCGGAAGGAGGGGTAGAGACCCAACAGGAGAAGAAATCTTCTTCTTCTCCTCCAAATGCTTCACCATTTAAGCAGAGCTTCACCGACTCGGTAAGATATAAAGCTTATCAATTGGATTCCTTTGATGAAGAAGTTCAAAAAAGGTTGCAGGAGCTTAAAAAGGGATGGCAGCAAAGAACTCCAAGTATGAATGTAAACCCTAATTTGCTCGACGATATCGAACTCAGTCCCATACAACCAACCATGAAGCCTCTTCCGGTGGTCGAAATGGAGAGGGCGGAGGGTTCAGAGCCCAAATCTGTGGTAAAGGGTGGCTCTGAACCCCAGGAAAAAACAAAACGACCCGCCCCAAAACCCCCAGTTTTCGTAAATCCGAAAAGGGCTACTGGAGATAAATTTTTGGGCTTCCGTGATCTTACGGTTTTTGAAAACTATTCGGGAGAGATTGAGAGGGTAAAAAGCGAAGCTTCTCCGTCAGCGGGAGAGATGAAGGAGCAGGAGGGGAATCCCTTTTGGGAAAATATTTATCCAAAAGCAGTGAGCGAGCCGCTTGCTTTACAAGGTGACTTTGGAGGTGGGAGAGGGAGAGGAGGAGAGGGAGAGAGTCAAGCTACAGGGAAGCTTTCTCAGAGAGTGGTAGTGAAGAAGGAGGAGGAGGAGGAGGGGGCAGTAGGGGGGGAAGCTTCAAACTCAACTAAGCAAGGAAAGGTGAGCCGCAAAAATGACAAACCACAAACCGTAATTTGCAGTGGGTTCAGGCTAAAGTGCCGAATGCTTAAAGAGTTTGTTGAGTGTTGAATCTACGGACTCTCCATTTGTTATTGCGGTGCTATGTGATAAGGTTATGGGTGATTTAATTTGTCTTGTCGGTACATTGCTGATAGGTTTGTTAGTTGGTCTATCTCTGTCCCTCTCTCACTCTTTCTCTCTCACCTGCTATTCTTCCCTCTCTCCCTGCTACCCCAATTTTGTATCCTGCTTGTCCTCCCACCCTCCCACTTTCACCTCTCTCCCTCTCTCCCCACCCTCCCGCCCTCCCTCTTTCCTCCCTCTCCCACCCTCCCTCTCTGCCCTCCCTCCCACCCTCCCTCTTTCCCCCCTCTCCCACCCTCCCTCTCTCCCCACTCTCCACCCTCCCTCTCCCTCCACTCTCCTACCCTCCCTCTCTCCCCTCCCTCCCACCCTCCCTCCCTCCCCTCCCTCCCACCCTCCCTCTCTCCCCACTCTGCACCCTCCCTCTCGCCCCTCTCTCCCACCCTCCCTCTCTCCCCTCTCTCCCACCCCTCCCTCTCTCCCCACTCTCCCAGCCTCCCTCTCTCCCCTCTCCCACCCTCCCTCTCCCCACTCTCCCACCCTCCCTCTTTCCCCCTCTCCCACCCTCCCTCTCCCTCCTTCCCACCCTCCCTCTCTCCCCACTCTCCCACCCTCCCTCCCTCCCCTCTCTCCCACCCTCCCTCTCTCCCCTCTCCCCCTATAAACTAATCGTGTATTCTTCTTCTTTTCAGGGAAATGATGAGATTGTGAGCGAGGCCCCCTCCCGCCCCGAGCAGTCCTCCCTTCTTGGCCGCCTCCTCTACCTGCTCCCCTGCTTCTGGTACTTCTCATGCTGCCGTTCTGTCACCACTGACGATTAACGGAAGCATGGAACCCGGAAGTATAAGCAGTAGAGATTGATTATAAGTTAGCTGATCTGAAACTGTAAAATCTGCGTCTCAAAAGTTGCGTCTCAATTTCTTGTGCAGCCCCTTCCTCTCCTTCCCTTTCTTAGAGGCGTCATTCTGTCTCTGATATGAAGGTGTACTCTTTTTGAAATTATTTTTGTAAAAAATATATATTTTTTCGTCAAATCGTGTGACGGAAGAGAATTTGTGATGATGGGGGTTCAGGGCTGCTCGATTCTAAGAAGTGTTCGTTGAATCTGGTCCCTTTTATGTTTAAAGAATGGGTTCATGCATGGGTAGAAAGTTGTGCTGTGCGTTCATGCCATAGACGTGTCTGGCGACCCAACCAACCATTGCCAACCAATGGTCGGTGGCACTTAATTGGTTGGCGTGCTTCTGCTGACGTGTCGTGTGCCGCTAGGGTTGTCGGTGGCTCCCGATTGGTTAGCGTGCTTCTGCTGACGTGTCATGGTGCCGTTAGGGTTATCGGTGGCTTCTGATTGGTTGGCATGCTCCTGCTGACGTGACATGGTTCCATTAGGGTGTCGGTGGCTCCCGATTGGTTAACGTGCTTCTGCTGACGTGTCATTGTGCCGTTAGGGTTATCGGTGGCTTCTGATTGGTTGGCATGCTCCTGCTGACGTGTCATAGTGCCATTAGGGTGTCGGTGGCTCCTGATTGGTTGATGTGAGTCTGCTGACGTGTCATGCTGCTGTTGATGCAGTCGGTGGCTGTTGATTGGCCGGCTCGCTTTGCTGACGCTCCATTGTGCCGTTAGGGTTTCCTTTCTAGGGCGCTTTTTTTTTTATAGGTCCGGGCACAGCCAACCGCGCCTCTGCCACTGTGAACTGTGCACATGCGTCCGTACAGTAAAATACCGCACAGAATTTTCCATTCCTGATTCGTCCGACCAAACGCCAGTGTGAATGCGAAAACGCGCACAACGACGAGTCCTGTTCTTGAACTCCGCAGTGTGAACGGGTTCACAAGTTTCATGTGCCTTTAGACCCAAGCCACCGTCCTATTGGCCAACTGTCCATGACGTGTCCTCTTCTCAACGCGTCACGTGGCACTGGAACATGATATGAGCCGAACAGGCCTTCTCCCTCCGCTGCCTCACTCTCCCTCTCCCTCTCTCTCTCTCTCCTTTCTCTCTCTCTTCCCCTCCCTCTCTCTCCCTCTCTCTCTCTCCTCTCTCCCTCCATCTATTCGTCTCGCTTTCGCCTCCCTTCCCCGACATTTTCTCCTCTCCCTGCCCACTAATTCCTCCAAGCTCTATCCATGGCGTGCCAGCTGTCGCTCCCTCCCGCCTCCGCGGGAAGCGCCATAGCCGCCTCCCTCCCTGCTCGCTCCTCCCTCCCTCTCTCCCATCTCCTTCACCTCCTCCCTCGCCAAAGTCGGAAATTTCCCGGCAGTTCTGTTCAGTCTGCAGGTGCCAGCTGTCACTCTCTCCTTGCTCCTACCACGTCAGACCACCTCTCGGCAGCCAATCAGAGCACAGCGCAGAGCCGGAAGAGAGGGAGTTCTTTGTGGGGTTCCATGGCGTTGGAAAGCGTTAGAAGTTTGAGCAGCGCTGCCGCGATTTCTCCGATGAACGGAAGCAGAATTCAGTTCGTTCCATGTAGGGGTCGGTGCAACAGGCGCCTCACAACGACCGTTGTTGGTGAGTGAGGGAGGGTTCTTAAGGATTTAGGGTTCAGGTTTTTGGGTCTTAGCAATTTGGGGTTTTAGGGTTCAGAGCTGCGAATTGAGGGTTTTGAGACCTGTAGATTTTTGGGCTCCTCAACTACACAACTTGGAAGGATTGATGCCAAAATTTTAAGGATTTTATTTCTCACCTGTCCGCTATCTGCCTCTATCCTCTCCTTGTGCGCCCACTCCCCCTCTCTTCTCTCTCTCCCCTCTTGCTCCCTCCCTCCTCTCCTTCTGCTCCCTCTCCCCACTCCTTCTTTCCCTCTCTCTCTCTTCTCCTTCTGTTTCCTCTCCCCCACCCTCTCCTTTCCCTCGCTCTCTCCACACCGTCTGCACCCTCTCCCCTCTCCTCTCCTTCCCCTCCCGCTCTCCTATCATTCTGCTCCTTCTCCCTCTCTACCCTCCTTCCCGTCCCTCTCTCCTCTCCTTCCACTCCCTCTCTACCCTCCTTCCCCTCCCTCTCTCCCCTCCTTCCACTCCCTCTCTCCCCACCATCCCTCTCCTCTTCCCCTCTCTCCTGCCTCCCTCCCTCCCCGACAGTCTCTGCGGTAGCGACACCTGTCCCTGTGGATGCGGGATTCGACGCCATGGTTTCGAGCACAGGGCGAAAGTATTACATGGTGGGCGGCAAGGGAGGCGTCGGCAAGACAAGCGTCTCCGCCTCATTGGCCGTCAAGTTCGCCAACAATGGCCACCCCACACTCGTGGTTTCGACCGATCCCGCGCACTCTCTCAGCGACTCCTTCGCTCAGGTGGGTGGTGGCTCAGGGCCCACAATTGCTGAAAGTTGTTGTTGCAAGTTTTGTCGTTGCAAGACTCTCATGCACTATGTGTGCGTTCTTTGCATAGTCGAACAGATGGTTCCGTTGTGCCTGCTCACAACGGAACTGTGAACATATGTGCAGGACTTGAGCGGAGGAAAGCCGGTGCCCGTAGAGGGAACAGATCTGCCCCTCTTCGCGATGGAGGTGAAACCCAAAACCCCTCAAACCCTAAGTTTTATATGAGACCTTTATGAATGCTAAAACCCTAAATGCCCCTCATACATGGAAACCTTAAAATTCCCAAAAACCCTAAATATTCCTCGGCATGCTGAGTGTGGCCAATCACTTGAAAGTAGCAATTAAATTTACTCGTAGGTCGGATTGGTGTCATTGACTTCATCGATTGACTCTACGGAGGGCTGCATTTGACTTAATCGAGAGCGATCAGTGACTTAATCGAGGTCTGGCCTGGCCCGGGTGGGTGGGTGCAGATCAACCCCGAGCAGGCCCGCGAGGAGTTCCGCGCGGCGGCGAGCGAGGAGGGGTCCCCCGCGGGGGGGGGCGTCAAGGACTTCATGGACGGGATGGGCCTCGGGGGCTGGGCGGACCAGGTAGGGGGTAGGGCTTAGGGGGTAGAGGTAGGGGTTTAGGGTTTTAGGGTTTAGGGTTTGTCAGGGGTTTAGGGTTTGTCAGGGGTTTAGGGTTTGCCAGGAGTTTTGGGGCTTGTCAGGGGTTTTGAGGTTCAGGTTTTTGAGGTTCTAGGGTTTAGGGTTAGGGCTAGGGCTCAGGGTTAGGGTGTAAGGTTTTCAGGTTTTAGGTTTTAGGGTTTATGGCTAGGGCTTAGGGTTTTAGGGTGTAGGGTTTTGAGGTTCTAGAGTTTAGGGGTTTAGGGTTTTAGGGTTTTAGGGTTTAGGTTTAGGACGTAGGGTTTTGTGGGATTAGAGTTTAGGGTTTAGGCATGGTTTAGGGTTTAGGGTGAGAGTTTAGGGTTAGGGTTAGAGAGGGTTTTGGGTTTAGGGTTAGCGTTAGGGTTAATAGTTATGGTTTTGAGGGATTAGGGCTTATGGTTTAGGCTTATAAATAAGGGTTTAAGGTTAGGGCTCTCACATGAATAAGGGTTTAAGGTTAGGACTCTCACATGAATAAGGGTTTAAGGTTAGGGCTTTGAGAAGGTTTAGGGTTTTGAGGGATTAGAGTTTAGGATTTTGACTTATGATTTAGGGTTTAGGGTTAGAGCTTAGGGTTTAGGGTCAGGGTTTTGAGAGTTTAGGGTTAGTGTTCAGGGTTAGGGTTAAGGGTTTTGAGGGATTAGATTGTAGGGTTTAGGGTTTTCTTAGCATTTCGGGAGTGTTAGGGTTATAGCTTTTGTAATTCTTGACAATTTAAGGCTTGATTTTCGGAGGGGTTTCCGGGATCTGGTACTTTTATGGAGCTGGCTGACCATGCACGATCTTCTCTCCCTTCTCTCTCTCTCTCTCTCTCTCTCTCTCTCTCTCTCCCCGTCTCTCCCTCTCTCTGCCTCTCTTGCAGCTTAGCGAGCTGAAGCTGGGGGAGCTGCTGGACACGCCCCCGCCCGGATTGGATGAGGCGGTGGCCATTGCCAAGGTGCTGCAGGAGCGGGGGCTTAGGGCTTAGGGTTTTAGGCTTTAGGGTTTAAGTTTTAGGGTTTAGGATTTAGGGTTTAGGATTTAGGGTTTAGGATTTAGGGTTTAGGCTTTCAAAGTTTTGGGGTTGTGGCTTTAAGGCTTCTGCGCGGAGGTGTTTAGGATTTGACTTTTAGGGTCTGATAGCGTAATTTGGGTTTTTCTGGTGCACGTGCGAAGGGGTGGGGGCAGGCCGGGGGAGAGAGAGGGGGAAGTAGAAGTTTACATGCGGGGAGGGGAGAGAGAGAGAGAGAGAGGGAGAGAGGGGGAGGGAGGGGGAGGGAGGGGGAGGGGAAAGGGAGGGAGACGGGGAGGGAGGGGGAGGGGAAAGGGAGGGAGAGGGAGGGAGAGGAGAGACTGAGCCGAGCTTCCATTCTGTGAGGGAGAGCAGGTGGTGCAGTTCGTGCAAGCTCCGGAATACAGCCACTTCTCTCGCATCATTTTCGACACCGCTCCCACGGTATGCCATCATCTAGCTCGAGACGTAATTATTGTCTGCTTTTAAATAAAAAATTGAATAATGTTTACCTAAAACTGATTGAATCCACGTGTGTTTATAGATATTTATATTATATATATTTTTTGGTTGAATGACAGGGCCACACTCTGCGCCTGCTCTCTCTCCCGGACTTCCTCGACGCTTCAATCGGAAAAATCCTCAAGGTAAGGAGCTGCTCCACATTAGGGTTCAGGGTTCAGGGTGTACGGTATTTCCTGTCTTTCCCACTCTCTCCCTCTGTCTCTCACCCTCTTCAACCCACCACTCCTCCCTCTCTCCCCACTCTCACTCTCTCACTCTCTCTCTCTCTCCCCCTCCCCCCCTCCCTCCCGAGGGTGCAGTTCTCTCACCCTCTCAAACCCACCACTCCTCCCTCTCTCCCCTCTCTCACTCTCTCTCACTCTCTCTCACTCTCTCCCCCCCCTCCCTCCCGAGGGTGCAGTTCTCTCACCCTCTCAAACCCACCACTCCTCCCTCTCTCCCCTCTCTCACTCTCTCTCACTCTCTCTCACTCTCTCCCCCCCCTCCCTCCCGAGGGTGCAGTTCTCTCACCCTCTCAAACCCACCACTCCTCCCTCTCTCCCCTCTCTCACTCTCTCTCTCTCTCTCTCTCTCTCTCCCCCCCTCCCTCCCGAGGGTGCAGTTCTCTCACCCTCTCAAACCCACCACTCCTCCCTCTCTCCACACTCTCACTCTCTCACTGTCTCTCTCTCTCTCACTCTCTCTCTCCCTCCCCCCCTCCCTCCCTCCCGAGGTTGCAGTTGAAGCAGAAGCTGACGGCAGCATCGGATGCGATTAAGTCGGTGTTCGGTCAGGGCGGCGGCAAGGACAGCTCGGTGAGCCTCTCCGCCAGTAGGGGGTAGGGTTCAGGGTGTATGTATTTAAGCTTAAACCCTTAATCCTAACCCTAATTCCTAAAACACCAAAGCCCTTTTTTCTCTTCTCTTACAGGTAGACAAGCTGGAAGCTTTAAAGCAGAGGATGGTGATGGTGCGCGAAATTTTCCGCGACAAAAAGACGACGGAATTCGTCATTGTTACCATTCCCACGGTGAGGAACGGAACGGAACGAAACGGAACCGAACGGAACGGAACTGAATGCATGGAACCATGGACATACAGAAGTCAAGATTTCAAAACTCCATGAGTCTTTTTTAGGGATTGCAGGGTCCTTCCTGTTTGATAGACCGTTTTTCTATGTTAGCTTTCAACCGTTTCAGTTCAATTTCACAGAACTTTGTCGGCGAAAACTAGCACATGTGTTGGTTGGGGTTTGTGGGTCCTTTTTTTTGTACTTTGCTGAGTACATTGTCATCTTTCACTTTCACTATTTTATGAGTCTTTTTGTGTGTTGTTTTTTCTTGATTTCATTTGATTTTATTTGATTTGATTTTATTTGATTTGATGGTGGTGATGCAGGTGATGGCGGTGAGTGAGAGCACTCGCCTGCTCTCCTCTCTGAAGGCGGAGGATGTGCCCGTGAAGCGGCTCATAGTGAACCAAATTCTGCCTCCCTCCGCCTCCGACTGCAAGTTCTGCAACATCAGGAGGAAGGTCAGTCACTCACTCACTCACTCAGGTCCACGGAAAAATAACGGAAAACGGAAAACGGAAAACGGAAAACGGAAAACGGAAAACGGAAAACGGAAAAAATGGAAAACGGAGAACGGAGAAAAACGGAAAACGGGAAAAACGGAAAACCGAAAACGGAAAACGGGAAAAACGGAATACGGAAAACGGAAACGGAAAACGGAAAACGGAAACGGAATACGGAATACGGAATACGGAAACGGAAACGGAAGGGAAGGGAAGGGAAGGGAAGGAATGGGGAGGGTAGGGGAGGGGAGAGGAGGTTGGAGGTTGGGGGGGGGGGGAGGAAGGGGGGAGACCATGGAAATGCAGATCCTTGTTTCGATTTTTCTTTTCTTTTTTGAGGGTTGACAGGAAGGGGCGCTGTGGCCCTCACCTTTGGAAACCCTAAAATGTCAAGACCTAAATATCCTAACAGCCTGGCGATTAAAATCGTATTCCACGTCTGGAATAAATTTTCATGAATGACCAAGGAATTAAGTAAATGAAAGTGACTTCAACCTAAAACCCCTAAAAACCGTAACTTTTACTTATTTAATCTCTTCTAACCCTCTTCCTCTCCCCTACCCCACCCCTCGCCCTCCCCCTCCCCTTTTTTTAAATTTAATTTGTAATTTGTAATTTTTTTTTTAAATTTGTAATTTATCGTAACAGGATCAGCAGCGTGCACTGGACTTGGTTCGAAGCGACCCGGCTTTCCAAAAGCTGCAAATAATTGAGTCGCCACTTTTCGACCTCGAAATTCGCGGCGTGCCCGCGCTCAAGTTCATGGGCGACATCGTCTGGAAAAGTTGAAAACTTGAAAATTTGAAAATTTGAAAACTGGGTTTTTGGGAGAAAGTGGGGATTCTTTGGAGTTTTTTTTTTGGGGGTCCCTCGGCAAAATTAGGGCTATGGGTACCGGCATTTTTTGTACAGGGGGCAAGTGCTCCATGGAGGCGGAACGCTCAGTTTCGTTGTGAATTTGGCGAATTTATCTGTTGGGTATTTTACCTGGAGAGTTCTTTTTTTTATTGGAGAGGAGTGAGGGGAGGTTGGGTTCTGTGTTGGCTGCCGTTTCAGTTCCAGTTTCGGTTCCAGTTTCACCGTTAATGGTTTTTTTCCTTGTTTCATATTGTGATTTTTTTTGGCTTTAATGAGATCGTTCATGCATGATCAGACAGACACCTGTCATACGGTGTGATACGTGATGTGACATTCCTTCAAACCCTAAAAACCCTAAAAACCCTAAACACCCTTACAACGGAAAAGAAAGGAACAACAAATGACACATCATGAAACGAACAGTTGAAGTTCCAGGTTGGTCCAGAGGATTGAGAATTGATGGCTTTGTTAAAAGGCTTTAGGGGGGCCTCCCTGTTAAACTATGGCGCGTTTTAAAATGTGTGCACCCTTGGACATTGCACACGCATGCATGCATTGTTCATGAGACGGTTCATGGTTGCATGTCTCGCGCTATCCACAAGCCGCATGTGCAGATGTGAACATGGATGGCATGGGTGCATGGTGGCGGACATGCCAGGGCATGAAATTTGGAAGTCGGATTGGCGATGGTCCACTGGCAGCGATGGCATGGTTCATGGCCTTGCAACATTTCAACATGTCATGGCATCACATGGCATGGCCCCCATCACATCCATAGCCAATGGGATCACAAGGCCATGTGGCAGGATCATTTTTCCCCTTACCAGTTTGGTGTGGCGACCCCTGGGGGCTGCGAGGCCGTAGTTCATGGCATTCGTGCGATGTTGGATCTTCACCCTGATTGGGTTGTTTTGCAGGTTGATGTGACAAACGCTTTTAATACGGTGGATCGTCATGAGATTTTTCGCGAGTTACGAGAGGCCTCTGCACCGATTGCGTCCCTTTTTCCTTTTGTGCGCACATTTTATTCTCGTTCGAGCCCGCTCCTTTTTTCTCTTGGCGATGCATCTGGTGGAGCCAAGGCGACCCTTTAGGAGGTCCTTTGTTCGCTTTGGCGCACATTCGTGCGCTTCGAGCTTCGGCACAGGCTTTTCCAGGCTGCCTTTTTCCATCAGTGGCCGACGATACTCATATCATTGGCCCTGCTGACCAGGTCGTTGCCGCGTTTACTGATTTTACTACTCGATTGGCCGCTATGCGTTTGACGGTAAATTTGTCGAAGTGTTTTGCTTGGTCTCCGGTTGGTATCCCTTCTACCCTTTCGCTCCCTTGTGGTATCCAGACTTGTGCTGATGGAATTGGTATTCGTGTTTTAGGCTGCCCTTTCGGCGTTGCATCTTATGTTGATCGTTTTGTTGATGATGCTTTGGTTGAGGATACGTCTCAGGTCGATGAGCTTCCACATCTTTCAGATCCTCAGGTGGCTTTTTCTTTGCTTACTCGTTGTTTTGCTTTGCGTCCGTCATACCTTTTGCGAACTCTCCCTCCTAACCCTGCTTTCCTTGAGTCATTGCAATCTTTCGATGAGCGTTTGTTTTCTGTATGTCATCGCCTTTTGGGTCCTGGTATTTTCGATCGACCGGAGGGTCCGCTTGCACGTACGCAAGCCTCGCTCCCTATTTCGGCGGGCGGTTTAGGACTCATCCCGACAATTCGTGTGGCGCCTACTGCGTTTTTGGGTAGGTGGGCTCTTGTTGCTCCTATTTTGGCGTCGCGTTTTATTGTGGCTGATCGTCCGTTGCTTCAGTCTGTTGTCGCTCATGTTGATGATGGTGATCTTCCGTTTTAGGTTGCATTGCGTGACGCCCATGGTTTGCTTCCTGCTAGTGCTCAGGCTCGTGCGCCCCCGTTTGTTTCGCTTGCCGTCGAGTCTGTTCCACGTGTCCAACTCACTTTGACTGATGAGGTTGTTGCTGCTGAGTTCTCTACCCTTATTGCGGCTCTTCCTTCTGATGTTGCGCGTGCTCGGCTTCGCTCTTGTGCGGGTCCTGGGGCTGGGGCTTGGTTGGCTGTTACCCCGATATTTTCCACCCTTCGCTTGACCCCAGGCCAGTTTCAGCTTGCAGCGCGACTTCGTCTCGGGCTCCCCCATCCGCCATTGCAGGGTTCTCCTCGTTGTGTTTGTGGTGATTCGATTGATACGCAGGGCGCTCATCTACTATGTGCACACACGGGCTAACGCATTTTGGCTCATAATGTTGTGCGCGATGCGATTGCTGCGGTGGCTCAAGAAGCTAACTACCTTGTGCGACGGGAGCCGAGCCACCCGGTGTCCCCACGGCCGATTATTCGTGGCGAGCGCGGAGTTCGCCCTGATTTGGCTCTTATGGATGGTGCCCGGCGTATTTTTGGGGATATTGTGTTGGCCGATCCAACCTGCCGCTGACATTTATTGTCACGCAGCAATATCATGAAGCAGCGTATTGCCGCTGGCGCGCCCTTCGCAAGGAGCGCGCATATGCCCACGTCTCGCGGCTGACGAGTTTGTTCCTATGGCTATTGAGATTTTTGGCTGCCTCGACGCCCGTTTGGATACCTTCCTTCGCCAGTGCGCCCATCGCCCGAGATGCACGCCCTCGAAGCCCTCCTCCGCGACATCTTGGCTACCTTTTATCGACAACGTATTTCCGTCGCCCTTCAGCGTTGCCTCGCTTCTACGCTACTTCGGCGTGCTGCAGTTGTTGGTGACCGTGTTGGTGGACTTCCGCCGCTCCCTCCTCGCGACGTGCCTCACATCGGTGACCTTCGCGGCTGCTTCTAGGGGCTGCGTTGTTGTGCCTAGGCGTAGTTTTCCGCTCGTAGCTTCGTTTTATTGTGTTTCGGTCCTTTGTGACCAGTCCTTCGTGGTTCCACATTTTGCCTTTATCCATGTAAATTTGATGGCCTCGCCATCGCGAGTTCAATGAAAGTTTGCGTTACTTTTCGATCACAAGGCCATGTGGCAGTCGGCATGTAAAAAAGTTGACATGTCGCATGCATGGCATGATGCACGGCCATGGGC
Source organism: Zygnema circumcarinatum (assembly GCA_037447605.1). Lineage (NCBI taxonomy): Eukaryota > Viridiplantae > Streptophyta > Zygnematophyceae > Zygnematales > Zygnemataceae > Zygnema > Zygnema circumcarinatum. The sequence goes on from CM074810.1 coordinate 1,521,242, forward strand.
TCCCATGGGCACAGTACGGCCCATGGCCATGGGGCCCCTCATCGAGCCATGGAGCGGCACTTTTAGGGTTCCCGCAGGGCCGCCCTCTTCAGGCGCGTCAGAAGAGCGCTTGGGGGACCTCCTCCTCCTTCTGCCCCGCCGCCATGGCCGCCTCTGCGGGAAGGAGCCCCTCTGTGGAAGGAGAGCAGGCTGCTTGGAGGAGGAGGAGGAGGAGAAGGAGGAGGAGGGAAGAGGAGGAGGAGAAGGAGGGAGGAGGAGGAGGAGAAGGAGGAGGAAGAGGGGGGAGGAGAAGAAAGGGAAAGTAGTATTGTTATTTGAATACCTAATAGTCTTGCATTTCCGAAGTATTGAGATTTTTTATTCAAGATACTGCGAAAGAAAGGAAGAAAGGAAAGCTTTTATTTCTGGCTATTTGTTGGCTCAAACATTGACGCCGTCGTTGGAAAATGATTACACTGGGACGCTTCGTTGTCCGCGTGGCTCTCGCGATTCTTCCTCTGCTGCTCTCATGCGGCGCATGTCAAATAGAAGGTGGGTATTCTGGCAGCTACCTGCTCTCTCCCTCTCTACCTCTCGCTTCTCTCCCTCTCGCTCCCTCTCTCGCCCTGTCTCTCTCTCCGTCTCTCTCTCTCCCTCAATTCCCGTCCCTCCCCTTTTTTTTTATCATGGGACATGGTATCCGAATGTGGACTTTTAGGGTTTGGGGTATTGCTACCGAACGCATCATTTTGCAGCAACAGTCCATGCAGGTTCGTATGGGTTTTTTACATCGCTATCACGCCCAGCTTTCTCTCCCTCCTCTCTCTCTTTCTCCCTCCGTGTTTTTCTCTCTCTCCTCCTTTCATTCCCTTCCCTCTCTCCCCTCACTCTCCACTCACTTCCCCACTCCCCTCTCTCCATTCTCTCCCTCCCTTCACTCTCCCACCCACTATCTCCCCCTCCTTCGACTCTCTTTCTCCTTCTCTTCCCTCTCCCTTTCTCTCGCTCCCTGCTTGTGTGCGAAGAATCTACAGGGCCTGCTACACGGCAGTCTTCCTGGACTGCAGGCTGCCCCGCCCCTCTCTCAACAGGAAGAGTTCTCCTTAGTTCATCTCCAGACAGCCCTTCTCCCACTCCACTTCCTGCAGCAAATGCGTTGAAATTTCTTACGAATTGCGACATGGGAGAACCCATTTCTGCTCCCAAACCTTATGATAATGAGTTTCCCTCACCTTCTCCCGCTCCCACACCCGATCCGTCGCCCTCTCCCGCTCCCGTCCCTGCACCCTCTCCCTCCTCTCCCTCTCCCGTCCCTGCACCCTCTCCCACCTCTCCCTCTCCCTCTCCCGCTCCCGCTCCCGCTCCCACACCCGATCCGTCTCCCTCTCCCTCTCCCTCTCCCTCTCCCTCTCCCTCTCCCTCTCCCTCTCTTATCCACCCTTCTTCTCATCCTCCTCCATACCCTGAACCCACTCGGTCCCCTCCCTTCCCTGCTCCTCCACTTTCCCCGACTCCGATCCCGGCGCCCAATCCTGCGCCGACACCTGGCACCTCCCTCGCATGCCCTGCCAACTTCACCGCCGTCGAATACTTTGATGTTTCGTCTTGTTCCTCTACGACTCCTTCAAAAGAAATTTGTTGCAATGTAGTATATGGCCTTGAGCAGGAGCTCTATTTATCTCCGTACAAGGGAGGATATGCAGACGTTCTCACCATCATGAACGACTCCTCTATCAATGCAGCATGCAGATTTGAATTGACGGAATTTATGCTTGAAAGGAGTGCAAGTGTTGATGTTTTTGAGTTTTGTGGAGAAGAGTCCATCATGCCCTTGGTGGATGATGTGCTGAAGAACAGTTCATGCATGTATACATCCATGGATGATGTGACAGCTCGGATAAATTTTACTGCCCTTTTGGGGCCTTGTGGAAACGCGAAAAGCTGCTCTTATAGAGAGTGTCAGCAAGCGATTACAGATGCTGCTTGGGAGCTTCAACCTGTTACTGGAGCAGAGATGCAGGGCTGGTGAGGTTCTATGTGGGTTCAGTTTCAGTTCAGTTTCAGTTCAGTTGTCCGTTACACCGTTGAATGTTACAGTTACACTTACTGTTGATACGTGTCGAGCTTCTCGCACCGTCCTATGGTTGATATTGTGCTTGTTTTTTCTCGCAACCCTAACAACTAAAGAAACCCTAACGACCCTCGGAACCCTAAAAGTTTAGGGTTTCGGGTTTAGGTTTGGGTTTTGTTTTCGGTTTGTTGATTTGAATTCTTTTTTTTTTTATTTCCCCGCGCAGCATCGATGTGATTTCTGTGAGACTTCTGCAGGCCTCGTATCCGCTCGTCTATCGAACCATCTTGACAGAATGTGACGAGAAACCTATGGCGGTGAGTTGCCCACTCTCAAAAAATAAAATTAAAGTAAATCAAATTAAACTCGTTAATGTTTAGTCCATCATGAAAGGCCAAGCCTTTGTGTTTGCTTTTTCAATTTTTTTTTGTTTTTCCTCTAAATATGTGAAACCTCAACCTTATCCAAAGGCTGGATCACTCCACGATGGGAGCGAAGCAGACGTTTCCATGTTGATTTAAATCTATGTGGACATGTGTTGATAAAAAGTCATGTGGATTCAAAATTTTCTTTGCAGCCTGCGCCGTTACCCTCCATTGCTCCGAGCGCCCTTGAAGCCATCGCTCCTCCTCCCTCTCTCTCTCTCTCCCTCTCTCCTCCTCCCTCACCTCTCCCTCTCCCTCCCCCTCAGCCCACTTCGGGAGCGTGCCTCCGCCCTCCTTCAGAAAAAGGACCCCTCCTCCGCTCTCTCCTGATGGCTCTTTTGGCCCTTTTGATCGCGCTTTGTTGGGAGGGTTCTGAACCCTAAATAGCTCCGCAAAGAAACTTTTTCTATGTTCTGCAAAGGGTTCTAACGCACATGTGTTCACATGTAAGGGTTCATTTTTTAGTGTTAGCTTTCTTTTGTCCTTTTTAGCCCTTTAGTTCAGCTTTTAGCGTTAGTTAGGACTATTAGAATTTTTAGGGCTTTTTTTGAGTTATTTATGGTTTGTATGGTTTAGGCTTTGAAACGTTTTCCTTTAGGCGAGGTTAAAGGATGTTAGAGAGGCATTAATAGTATTTATTTTCATTTTTGAGCTTCCTTGAATTTCAAGCTTTATTATTATTGCTTCGAAAAGTGTACGGACGATTGGACGCCATGCATTGCTGACGTCCCGCCATTGAGAAGTTTTTAGGGTTTTTTTAGTCGAGTCAGCAATTGCACAATTGGTGGTGGGCTGTTTATGCTTGGCATGTGCAACTAAGATTTGTGAATATCAAGACCTTTCAAGATCGTGGGAACCATGTTGTTGTTGTTGTTCATGGACATTTCGGCGGCTGGTTCCAGGAGGGCGTGGTGTATAAATCACAGGACTTGAGTTTAGTATTGGCGGTGTTTGGAAAGGAAAAGCATAGTATGCTTTTGTATTGCCACTCAATGTTGGAAAATGTCATTGTTTTTGGGATGAAATGTTTTGAGATTCTTGAGTGCTGACATCTTCCGTGTTGGTTGATTACACTTGATCGTCAAATGTCTAAAAAGGGTAAATTTGTTGTAGGAGAGGAAGCTGAAGAAACTGTGAGCTAAGAATCTTCCCCAATATTGTGCTCCGTCCATCATAAGGACATACAGTACCTCCCTCCATTCACTATTCATTCAGTACATAGTTCGATATCAACCAATACAGTATTATCTCACAATAGCGTATCGAACGGGATATTCCGATACGATATACCGAACCCTGCCTTGCGGTGCAGTAGCAACAGGTGGCGGCGGTGACAGAAAGGGATCCCCCTTCTCTCTGGCAGGTGAAGGGCCTTATGGCAATAACTTATTTAACAATAAACTTTCATTTAATCCCCGCCATGGCGAGGTGCTGCCGCTGCTGACTGGGGAAGAGGGAGGAGACGAGGGAGCTGCTCCATGGTGGGGGCGGAGAGGAGAGGAGGAGAGGGTGAGAATGAAGGGGATGGCTTCCCGCGAGCTTTCAGATGAGCTTGTGGTGTGCTTCCCGCCGACCCCTTCGAGAGCTTTGGAAGGCCAAGTGGCTGAGCTCGCAAGCTGAGCCATGCGTTCGATGAGCAGGTAAGTTTTGAACTGCCAATTTATTTTTTTAAGGCGTAATCTTTCATTGAGTTATTGGAGGTGAAATAGAATTTTGTTTATTTCTGGCTAGTGAAGGCAGTCTTGGCCATAACTGAGGAGCGCGTCCAAGGAGGATGGCGGTTGGGAGCAGGCGAAATTGTGAGGAGAGCGGAGATAGTGATGTTATTGTCGACAGATTAACGCATCAATGAATGTTGTTCCCTTCCAATTGGTAGGCCCTGAACCCTCGAACCCTAACATTGCTGAATTCTACCCCCCTCCAAATCCCAAACCCCTTAAACCCTGAACCTCGCGACGGCTTTGCACCCTTTCTGCAACGTCTAACTCGGCCCCTCCACAAATCCATATTGGCCTAAACCCTCCGCTCTGAGAAGTTTAATGACGGCCCATATTCAGAATCCTAAACACTGATCATGTGCTGCTTCTCCAATTCAATCTATACATGCCTATTGAAAGAAAAAAGGGAACAAACTAAGAATGATGTAAAATATCAGAAGTGTTCCCCCCCCCCCCTCTCTCTCTCCCCCCTCTCTCTCTCCCCCCTCTCACTCTCTCCGCCCTCTCTCTCTGTCTCTCTCTCTGTCTCTCCCCCCCCACTACCTCGCCTACTCTCGCTAATCCTCCACTCCTTCCACGACCTCTCTCCTTGGTCTAACTTAGCAAATTAATGGATAAGAACTTCTTACAAGTCGCCTATGACATGGCATCCACAATATCGCATGCCCACTGCTAGTTAGAACCGCTCCAATAGACCCCAAACTCTAATCCCTATCCCTAATTCCCTCTCCTTAAACCTTTCTCTCCCTCCCTCCCTCCCTCCCTCCCTCCCTCCCTCCCGCCCGAGAGAGAGAGAGAGAGAGAGAGAGAGAGAGAGAGTGGGAGACTACGCGTGAGAGGCGTGCAGCAGCCACACAACGAGGTCGAACAGATGCGTGGAGATCCCCGTCACCGTGACGAGGAGGCCCAAAATGAGCATCAGCCAAACCTCCCACCGCTCGCCTTCGTGCACTTCAGCCGCTTTGCCCCTGCGTAGGAGAGCGAGAGAGAGAAACGGAGAGAGAGCGAGAGAGAGGGCGAGTGGGAGAGGGCGAGTGGAAGAGGGCGAGTGGGAGAGGTTGAGTGGGAGAGGGTGAGTGGGAGAGGGTGAGTGGAAGATGGTGAGTGGGAGAGTGACAGTGAGAATGAGTGTGAGAGTGTGTAAGGTAGATTGCAAGTGTTGAGAGTCTGCGTGTGGGGGAGTCCGAGGGTGCATGCATGAGTGAGGCTCGCAAGAGTGAGCTTTTAGGGTTTCCAGGCTGTTTAATGTTATCAAGGTTTTCAGGGTTTCCAAGGATTTTACATTTTAGGGTTTCAAAGGCAGTTAGGGCTCTAAGGTTTTGTAGATCCTAGGGTTGTTCTATGGTTTCTCGAACTCTATAAATTCCTGGAGCTCGACTGGTTGTTCAGTTATCCTTCAATAAGGTTGCTCTGAGGCTGTTCTGTGTCGTTTTAGGGTTTTTAGAGGTGGTAGAGTTTCTAGGGTTTCTAGGGTTTCTAGGGTTTCTAGGATTTCTAGGGTTTTTGGGTTTTTGGGTTTTTATAGAGTTTTTAGAATTTGAAGGGTTTCTAGAATTTCTAGGATTTCTAGGGTTTTTAGGGTTTTGGGGGTTTCTAGAGTTTTTAGGGGTTTTAGGGTTTTCAGGGTTACCTTAGGGTTTTTAGGGTTTCTAGAGCTTTTAGGGGTTGTAGGGTTTTCAGGGTTACCTTAGGGTTTTTAGGGTTTCTAGGTTTTTAGGGTTTTAGGGTTTTCAGGGTTACCTTAGGGTTTTTAGGGTTTCTAGAGTTTTTAGGGGTTTTAGGGTTTTCAGGGTTACCTTAGGGTTTTTAGGGTTTCTAGAGTTTTTAGGGGTTTTAGGGTTTTCAGGGTTACCTTAGGGTTTTTAGGGTTTCTAGAGTTTTTAGGGGTTTTAGGGTTTTCAGGGTTACCTTAGGGTTTTTAGGGTTTCTAGAGCTTTTAGGGGTTGTAGGGTTTTCAGGGTTACCTTAGGGTTTTTAGGGTTTCTAGAGTTTTTAGGGGTTTTAGGGTTTTCAGGGTTACCTTAGGGTTTTTAGGGTTTCTAGAGTTTTTAGGGGTTTTAGGGTTTTCAGGGTTACCTTAGGGTTTTTAGGGTTTCTAGAGTTTTTAGGGGTTTTAGGGTTTTCAGGGTTACCTTAGGGTTTTTAGGGTTTCTAGAGCTTTTAGGGGTTGTAGGGTTTTCAGGGTTACCTTAGGGTTTTTAGGGTTTCTAGAGTTTTTAGGGGTTTTAGGGTTTTCAGGGTTACCTTAGGGTTCTTAGGGTTTCTAGAGCTTTTAGGGGTTTTAGGGTTTTCAGGGTTACCTTAGGGTTTTGAGGGTTTACCTGAGCGCCACGAGCGCCGGGAACGTGAATCCGACGGAGACCGCGACGGCGGAGCCCATGACCGAGAAGAGGCCGTAAATGTCCGGGACGAACAGCGCCGCCCCGAACACGGCGCCCATCAGGACACCTGTCAGCCCCTGGAAGCGCCACGTGTCCACCGCAGCGAGAGGGACGCGGGTGGAGGAGGAGGGGGAGAGGGCCTCGTGGAGGGTTTGGCGGAGGGGGAAGAAGACGATGGGGAACACGAACACGAGGTGGACCACATAGCCGAGTCGGACCATGTCTTGGAGGATCTGAGGGGGGAAGGAAAAAAAAAAAAAAATAGGAAGAAAAAGAAATAGGATGTGAGAAGAGAGGGTTTGGGAGGGGAGTCAGCAGCATCACGGAAGGATAAAAAAAAAAAAAAAAAAAAAAAAAAAAGGGGGAAGGAGAAGAAGAGGGGGGGGGTATGA
>CM074810.1:1549113-1560779 GCA_037447605.1 Zygnema circumcarinatum
GGGGAGGATGGGGGAGGGGGGAAGGGGGGAATTGGGAGGATGGGGGAAGGGGGAAGGGGGAGCTTGTATAGACCGTAAAAGTAAAAGTTTTCGAGTGTTTAAGGAGATTAGAGTTTCTTTGATGTCATTTTTCGGTTGAAGGCTTTTAAGATTTTGAGCGGCTTTCTTTGATTCTGAGCTGGTTTCTTTTATGTACATTCTGAAATTCTTTAATTTCCCTTTTCCTTTTTCATGTATATACAGTACCTGAAGGAGCAGGCGTGGCTAGTAACGGGAGAGCCCTCTTCTCTCCCAAATGGAGAGTCGGAGTCAGAATGGTCTTCAAGCGCAAGTGATGAATCTGAAGACATAGACTCAGCATCAGATGCAGAGCCTCAAAATTCATCCAATAGTAACGGAGCAGCTACTGCTAGTAGAAGTAGCCCTCCCTTGGAAAAATCCACTCAATCTGTGGGAGGGCTTCCTCGTGGTTTCGATGCCGCTCGGGAGAAGGGGTTAGAACGACAAGAAGATTTGAAGGCTTCTCCCTCTACTAGTGCGGGAGAGGTGGAGGTGCAGAATATAGAGGAAGAAGCAGAACTTAGAAACCCATCAAGCTCTCCTCCTGTGGGAGAGAGAGAGTCGGAGGAGGAGATGACGAGGAGACTAATTGGAGAGCCTGGACCTCTCTCTCTCTCTCTCTCCCTCTCCCCTACCCGGAATGGTAAACATAATCAAGCAGCAGAGGCTTTATCTATGGAAGTTGCGTGGGATCCCGGTTCAAAGCAGAGGCAATTACAGCGGGAATATTTGACAGACCCGGCTGTCCGAAAAGCAGTAGAGGGATTTGTTAGCTGGCAGACAAAAATGGTGATGACGTGGCAGGAAGGGAGTGGGAAGACCGTACAGTGGCTCAGTGTGAACTGCTTGGATAGGACAGGTATGTGAAGGGAATACCCTATCATTTTGAACTCGAATTATGAGTCGGAAACCCTAAATTGGTATGCTGTAATGGCTTTGCTGGCTTCAATTTGAATCTGTTTTGGGTTTTCAGTTTTCTGGGGTTGGCATGCTTGTGATCCATTGTTACATGTGAGATTAGGTTGGGCATAAATTGGATGTAAATCATAGTTACAAATGCACTCATATGCAGCATATGGAGTTTTGGGGCTGACAAGTTTAGGGAGGGGCTTTAAAGATTTTGCAGGTTTTAGCTTTTTTAGACTTTAGATGTAATTTTTTTCTTTTTCTGAACAAACGATGGTGTGATGTATGCAGGGTTGTTAGCAGAGGTTTCCGGAATCCTTACTGGAGCCGGCCTCCTTATCTGCACTCACGCGGTAAGATCTCTTTCTCCCTCTCTCTCTCTCTCCCTCTCTCCCCCTCTCTCTCATCAAGAGCTGTTTAGTTTCAGAGAGGGGTCTTTAGAATTTTTGTTACATGCTTTCTAGTTTACAGTTTACTAGGTTTCAGTTTTCTAGTTTGTAGATGGGAATGCAATATCATTCGCTGGTTTGGAATCAAACGATCCGCATCTAATGGTGGATGCTACTGTTTAATTCTGTTTAAATTCTGTTTGGGTTCTATGCAGGGCCGGACTCATCGGCAAATGGGGTTGGGAGTGATGTTGTTTGAGGTGGAGGGATTCCACGTGGAGGATTTGGTGAGTTTCCAATACACATCCCTTGCCGAAAGACTTTATTGAACTAGAATTGTTGGATTTTAGCAAGCAGTTTTTTAGGGTGTTGAAATGAACTCATTTTCTGAGAGTGAGGGAGGGAGGGAGAGTGAGTTTTTCAAAGCACATTTTGACAGACCCTGTTTCATGGGCTGCAGAATTTCGTGTGCGAGCGGCTTTCTGTGGTGGAAGGCGTTCTCAGCTTCTCGTTGGGCTGCACGTGGCAGCCTCCTCCTCCTCCTCCCTCCTCGTAGCTTTAGGGGCTTCTACTTCCTCCCGCCCCTTCCCTCGCTTGCTTCTCCATTTTTCTTCAGTTTTGGGCAGCTGCCCAATCATATAATATTATGAATTTTAGGATTTTTAGGGTTTCAACCTTCGGGTTGAAAGGATTTGCAAAGGCAAGTAGTATTCGGCTCTCATCGGTTCAGCGTAGGAATTCGTACGCCCTCTCTGAGAGGTCATAGGAGACCGAAATGGAGATGGAGGCGAGGGAGGTGGAGATAATGGAGGCGGAGGAGAGAGAGAGAGAGAGAGAGAGAGAGAGAGAGGGAGAGGGAAGGGGGGAGGGAGAGGGAATACTGCCTTAGCCACTTTCAATTGCTTGCTGAATTTTATATGAGGTCACCGCCAAACGGGCAGTTGTGCAAATGTGATCGTATGGAAGTGCTTTTTTTTGTGAGCTCCCTTTTTGTTACTGGGTGATGCGTTAACGGGATTCTTAGCCGCAGATTTATACTAAATCAGAAAATCGGAGTCTTGGTGCTACGACTTCCGAAAATATTCCTAAATAGACGTCTTCGTGGCATCGCCATCGTGAGATCAATGCCACATCTCTCCTCTCCATGCCATTGAAATATGTGGCAATGTTTGGCTAACACGAGCCACTGGTTTTGCATTTGCTCTTGTTTCAATTGCTCCTTGGCTTGGAGATGGCTCAGTTCTCCAATGAGTGAGTGCAATGGCACGCTCGCGTGAAGCTTGAAGGTCTGCTCGTGATGAGTCCTTACTATGTGGGCATTCAGTAAGATAAATCCGCCTTATCTAAAAACCCTAAAAATCCTATTCAGCTTTCAAAGACGATCGATCAGTGGCTGACAGCTTTTCAAAACCTGAGGGGGCTGAACCCCCCCTGGGTCCGCCAGTGTTCGAGAGTCCTTCTGAAGAACACTTCCGCTAGAAAGTCAAAGTTTCGGTCAGACTTTGTTTATAAGGTTTCGTTGCCGCATTGTTCGCCTGCTCTCATTCTCCGATCCATGCAACAATTTGAAAGTTTTGGACAGCAGAATGGCTGGTGGCAGATTTGCTAGTAGGGTCCACCATTATCTTGCCATAATATAAAAATCACAAAATTCTTTAGTGAGAATACAGATATTTACACCACAAATTGAGCCTATGGCTTCGATCCCCTTACGCCGAGCCCTACGCTCCCATCTACTCAACTGTTATAGTGTGTTTGCAGGATTTCGAAGGTCAGTATCTACTCCTTTGACAACGAACAAAGCATGGCAACTGCTGCATTTCTAGAAATCTGCTTTGTACAAAACTGCATGCCAGTTCAATAAAAAATGCTCTAAGCGCTACATGGTCAAAAATGCAGAAAGAGTCTCTAAGTTGTGCACTCAAGGAGCCCCTAGAATTGGCCGCCCAGGTATCCTCCCGAAGTTCAAATAGTCTAGTTGCAATCGTAGGGGAGTAAGGAGCCCCAGGAAGGACCGACCTTCACATTCACTCGGAGAGGCACTGCGGAGCAAAGCCATGAAATTAGAGACAAAGTTAGGGGGGAAGGGGGATGGGGGAGGGGGAAGTGGGGAGGGGGGAGGGGGAGCTACTAATGGTTTGAGACTGTTAATTGACAACATCTAAAAAACATTGCCGTATTTGTATAGCCAGGAAACGATTGATAAAGAAATGAAGTTAAGCGTTCCCACCTCGCAACTGAGCAGCGTTTTCCATGCATCTGCAGAGGAGCTGTGCAGCTTGAGGAAGGGCGGCAGGGTGGACCTCCAACAGCAGCTCATCGTGGATCTGCAGATCAATCAGAAGGTCCCAATTTCCACCTTCAGGTCCACCATTGGCAGCTAAACTAGAAGTGACTGACAAGCTGGCAAATGGCACATAGGAAAACAAGAGAGAGAGGAGGGAGAAAGAACGAAAAAGGAGATAGAAGTAAGAGAACAGGGACAGGGGGATAGAGAGAGAGTGAGAGAGAGAGAGAGATCCAATCTCACCTGTAATAATAGTGCACATCTTCCTACTAGAGCTGATGTAGTTCTCTCCGCCACTTCCATGCCTCCCTCTCTCACTCCCACACTGGCTGAGGGGGCGTGACGTGACCCACTGATGACTGAATGCAAGTTAATCATGGCGCGCTTAATCAAATCTGCAGCGGAGCCCTGCACTCGAAAACATTAACCCAAATTTGATGAGTACATTGACATGCCACTTCAAACATCTAGTATAGAAAACATTCCTCGCAACTTTAAGGGTTCCAAACTCCCTCTCCCACTTGCTCTTTCTCTCCATCTCTTTGTCCCTCTCCCTCTCTCTCTCTATGGCCTTCAAGAACCAGGCTAAAGAAAAAGTGCAAGAGAATACAAAGAAAAACAAAACCCATTTTAAGTTTGATGATTGAGCATCTCCATTCTCCGTCGAGAAAAGAAGAAACCCAGCAACCGAAGACCGTACAAATCCCTCAAAACCTGAAACCGCAGTGAGGGAGTTTCTCGAAACTCCAAAAACTTGAAACTTGAAACTTTGAAACTTGGTGGGCCGCTTCCTAACCAGTTTTCATGTCCTTTACCCATTTGTACCCCAACTCCCATACCTGACAAATGGAATTTACTGCTTGCCGAGATGCTTGAGCTTGATCTTTTCGGTTCGAATTGTTTATTTTCTCGAGATATCGCCTACGTCCTGCCAGAGTGCAGATGTATCTGTAAACACGAAGAAAACAATTTTTAGAGTTTATAGTAATAAGTTTACGACTTTAAGAGCTTTAAAAAACGAGCAGAATTTTTTTATTTCAGAATACATAGCTTCTCACTATCCGATTCCGTAATTTTTACTCTGAAAGTTTACAATCTCAGAAGTTATAAAATTTCTAGAGATTCAATGGGAAAAATTTCCACTTCTTTTCTTCTTCACTTCTTTCACTTCACTTTCTTCTTTTCTTCTTCTTCTTCTTCTTTCTTTCTTTTTTCGTCTTCGTTTTTCTTCTTCTTTCCATTTCAAATTTGCACTTCTATGGACTTCCATACTTTCAAGGATTTTCATTCCTTGGGATTTTAGGCTGTCCAGAATTTCAAGGGTTTCCCCTAGGGAGGGGCGAGAGAGAGAACACAGGGAGGGGGAGGAGAGGCAGAGAAAAGGAAACGGGCGAGAGGAAACGGAAAGGACAGGGCGGACGGAAGAAGAGTGAGAGACAAGAGGAAGAGAAAAAGGAGTTGACGAGGAAAGAAAGCGGAGAGGGTCGGGGAAGAAAGCGAGAGAGAAGGGGGTAGAGAGGAAAGAGTGAGGAGAGGGAGGGAAGGTAGAGAGGGAGAGAGAGGGGAAAGAGTAGGAGAAGAGAGAGGGGGAGTGTTCTTGGTCTCACCCCTTCCTCTTGCAGCCCTCTACCACCTCCTCCATCCACTTCGCCACTAACGGAAATGCTTCCAAAAACTTCCGTCGATATGTGGTTGCCTCCTCCACTCCACACTCCATACTCTCTCCCAGAGCTGCCTCTCCCATTCCGTACAGTATTCCGTACACCAGCCGCTTCGTTCTCTCCCGCTGCTGTGACGTCACAGAGGCTTCCGCTAAGCCCCCCCACTTGGCAGCTACCATTCGGAAGAGGTCTCCCTCAGGGTGGGAGAGGAGGTGAAGGAGGGAGGGATCACGGGAGAAGTGTGCCATCATTCGGATTTCAATTTGAGAGTAGTCCGCTGAGAGCAGCAGCCATCCTTTCTGCAAGGCGAAAAAATTAGGGTTTTGAAAATTTAGGGTTTTTTGGGGTTTGGGGTTTTAGGATTTTGTCAAAAACGAGAGAAGTTTCAAGGTTTCCGACAAAGACAAACCCCCTTCAACTTAAAAAATGTACGGCAGTTCTTTGCGGCGGAATTCGTCACCTCTGATGGCACGAAAATGTCACGGGGATGTATGGACAGCCGTTCAGTTCCGTTAAACTGTGCGCTTGGAACTCCGTTTTTGGTCTCCGCAGCATCGAGAAGGAAGCTGACCTCCTTCTCCACACACTGATTCCATGCGGCACCGCTTTCAATTTAGGATTTAGGGTTTCAGGGTTAGGTCTTAAAATGGTCTACGGTTTGGAGTTCAAGGAATTATAGGGCAGAATCAACCATACCCAGCCTCCTATACACAACAAGAGAGTGGGGGGGAGAGCGAGAGGGAGAGGGCGAGGGAGCGGGAGAGGGAGCGGGAGGCGGAGCGGGAGCGGGGGATGGAGAGAACGAAGGAGAGAGAGGGAGAAGGAGAGAGAGGGCGAGGGACGGGGAGGAAAAGGGAGAGGGAGAGGGAGAGGGAAAGGGAGGAGAAGAGGGAGAGGCCGAGGGAGAGGGCGAGGAAGAGGGAGAGGGAGAGGAGAGGGAGAGGGAGAGGGAGAGGGCGAGGGAGAGGAAGGGAGATAGACATAGAAAGAGAGAGAGAGAGACTGTACTTGTAAGTTGGGCTCCTCCATTGCCAATCTCCCCGTGGAAGTCGAAGTTTGCAGCCACTTTCCGTAAATGCAATGCGTAGCTCCACTTAACTTCATTTTCTCCACATCCCAATTGTCCCTTTTTATCCCATTTACACCCATCTCACTTAAATTCGGCTCAACTTCTCCGCCAGTTCTTTCCTCTTCCTCCACAAGTGCTCCGGAATCTGTGGTAATCTTCGAATGTGACGGATTTTTCCACATAGAAACGCTGCTCCCAGAGAGAGGGATAGCCTTTGACTGGATGGGAGAGAGAGTGGATGAGAGCAGGTTTGAGAGACGGCGATGTTCAGAAATTACTTCTGCAATGGGGTGCTGCTCTCTGCCATTACAACATAAAACAAAAATTAATTAGAATTGAAAAAGGTTACGTTTTCTTAGCAGTAATGACCTTGGACTCCGAAAGTCATACACGTCATATGAGTTGAGAAGAATGGAAACCCTAAGAGCCACAAAAATTGAACTCTGAGTTCTTGCAAGCGGATGGGAGAAATTCTGTCGATTCGTAGTGTTTCATCACCTAACGTTTGGGACATTTTATGACTTGAAGTCTCTCACTCTCTCTCTCTCTCTCTCTCTCTCTCTCGCTCTCTCTCTCAAACACTGAAGCATTAGGGTGTCTGCTGGCTGAATCAAACAAATCCGATTAGCAAACTCAAGTAGCAGAAGGGAAACAAGAGGCGCAAAAGGGAGAAAAAAATAAAGGAAGGGATGCCTTTCCAAAAAGGAATTTCTACGGGAATTTGAGCTCTCTCTACTAGGGAAATTTGAGGACTTACTTCAACAATTTGAGAGCCGGCTTGCCTGTACTTGGATGCCTCCCTTTCCCTGCTCCGGGCGGCAAAGGAAGCTTCATTTTATAGTACAATATTCGAGCCACATCCGCTGGAGAATGTAAGGAAAACTCTTCTCCCGCAAGAAGACAAGCTCGAGCTTCGAGAGCTTTCAACTTCTCTTCTAAAACTCGGCGATCATGAAATAATTTGATCATGTTGATGCCAAATCCGCACAACTCCATACTCGCCAAGACATTCACCTTCATTAAAGTGTCACGCAATTGAAGGGTTTCAGGGAGATAAGGGCTCAGGGTTGGATTTTAGGCTCTCAGGGATTTTAGGGTTCTTGAGGCAAAGGGGCTTTCAGCTACTTGATGTTAGAGTGGAATTGACTTCTTTTTGGCCCACTTTCAGCCTTCATAAAGCATACTTTTCCTTACGCATACTTTTCACACATTTCAGGCTTCACTTCAGGCTTACTTCGGCACCTACTTCACCTCCCTAGCACTCGTACTTCAACCCTACCTCAAAAACCCTTTTTGCCCAACATTCAACCTCCTCTTACTTCCGTCCCTCTCCGCCCTCCCCCCTCCTCCCCCCTCCTCCCCCCTCCCTTCCCTCCCACTGATTTCCCACATCTAACCCTAATTCTCAACCTACCTCTAAAAACCTTCTTTTCGCCCAACATTTAACCTCCACTTACTTCCCCCACCCTCTCCCCCTGTCCTCCCACTGATTTCCCACGTCTAACCCTAATTCTCCTAGCCCTAATCTGGCTCCTCCCTCCCTCCCTCCCTCCCTCCTCCTCCCTCCCTCCCTCCCTCCCTCCTCCCTCCCTCCTCCTCCCTCCTCCTCCCTCCCTCCCTCTCCCTCCTCCTCCTCCTCCCTCCCTCCCTCCCTCCCTCCCTCCCTCCTCCCTCCTCCTCCTCCTCCCTCCCTCCCTCCCTCCCTCCCTCCCTCCCTCCCTCCTCCCTCCCTCCCTCCCTCCTCCCTCCCTCCCTCCCTCCCTCCCCAACTCCCTCCCTCCCTCCTTACCAGCGGCATTTCCAATAAAAAAAAGGGCTCTTCCAGCCCCTCCAAGTACAGCAGCTTCCCCCCCCCCGCCCCCCACAGCTCTCTCGTCTGCGCCGCCCTCCTGCATGCCCCGTCTGCCGCCGCCCGCCGAAGGGCCCCCCCGCGACCCGCCCACCGCCCTGCGCGCTGCGCGGCCGCCGCTGCCTCCGCCGGAAGCTTCTTCTTTACCGCCTGGCGATGGTAGGGTTTAGGGTTTAGGGTTTAGGGTTTGGGGTTTGGGGTTTGGAGTTTGGGGTTTGGGGTTTGGGGTTTGGGGTTTGGGGTTTGGGGTTTGGGGTTTGGGGTTTGGGGTTTGGAGTTTGGGGTTTGGGGTTTGGGGTTTGGGGTTTGGGGTTTAGGGTTTGGGGTTTGGGGTTTGGGGTTTAGTGTTTGGGGTTTTGAAGTTTCGGGTTTAGGGTTTTTAGGGTTTTACGGATGAAGGGTTTTGAGTTGTAGGGTTTTGGGTTGATTTAAGTTTTAAAATTAGGGTTTTTAGGGTTCTTAGGGTTTTTAGGGTTTTTCATTTCCCTCAAAAGGCTAACCGTCACCCTTAGGAAAGGCGTGGCTTCACCTGCTCCAAAGTGAGCAGCTTTTCACTCTCCTCCTCCGGCGAGAGGATCCACGCCAAAATGCGAACATCCACAAGTGGATCCGCCAAGTGGATCGCCTCCAACCTCATTACCTCTACCTCTCCTTCATGCCTCCCTCCTACCCCATCCCCCTCCTCCCCCTTCAATTTCTCCCCCTCCCCTGCATCAAGTCTAGACTTTTCATGCTTCCTCCTCTCGCCCATCACTACTGCCCCCTCTTCTCTCCCCTCTCCGGGAAGACAAGTTTTTTCCCCTTCCATCGCCTGCTTGCTCAAAAGCTTTCCAGAGATTTTCGGCACTTTGCTTCTTCTTAAGCATGCATGACTCAAGGCTTTCGTCTGCTCCTTCAAATCCCATCCTGCCTTTTTCGTCCCTTCCTTAGTCAATATTTCTGCCATTGCCTTCCACCTTTCAGCCCCTTCACTCTCTCTCCTGCTTTCTTCCCAACTCTCTCTCGAACCACCCTGTAGTCCATCCTCTCTATCAAATTGAGACGTTTCAGTACCCAACGATGCATGCGCTCCCCGTTCTCCCTCCCCTTGTCTCTCTCCTCTCTCCCTCTGACTACCTCTCTCCCTTCTTCTCCTTCCCGCCTTTAAGATAGGGAAGTAATAGACTGGAGACCCCTCCCAGCAAACTGCAACACCCTCTACTATCCACACAGCCTCCTTTCCATGTCCAGTCCGTTTTCCTAAATGAAAATCGAACACAAATTCAGAAACATTTGACCACATAGACATAAATTTTACAAACCCACCCTCCATCTTATCCACATCTATGGGGCCTCCCTTCCGCTTGTAGAAGAGGTCTCCTTTCTCTTCAGTCTGTAAGTGAGGGGTCTGCACTTTCTTCATAACTTCTTCTCCCGCAAATTGCGAGTCTCCCCTCACTCTATTCAGAATTCCCTCTACAGCTCCAACTTCACAAATTGGCTCCTCTTTCCTCCCACTCTCACCTTCACCACTCGTCACATGATTAGGGTTTTCGGAAAAACTAGGGTTTCTAAGCTCTTTAGGTATTTCGACAGAATTAGGGTTCAGAGCAACACCAAACGAAGCCTCGTTTCCTGCCAATCTTTCATCTACAACTCCTTTCTTTCCCCATTCTTCTCCCCCTCCTCTATTCCCTCCCTCACTACCTCCCCCTTCTCTCGTTCTCTCCCTCCTCTCCTCACGACCAGGTGCCCTATTTTCACCCCCAATATCACCTTTCTCTCCCACAACTTCCATCCCAAACCCACTTTCCGAAATCTCTCTTGTTTCTAGAGCTTTTGTATTGTCTTCATTCGCTTGAATATTGTCGATATATTCACATTCTCTAGCCACTTTTGAAGGGTTTATTGAGGTTTCAAGCTCGGGCGGAACTTTGACTCCGAGGGCTCTAAGGGCTGTGAAAGCGGCAACGCGAGCTTCTTCTGCCTTTTCTAAAACCAATTTTCTTGCCCCTGAACCGAAAGTTTTGAAGAAAAGTACATCATGATGTCAATAGACTATTGGGGAATAATATTGTGTACAACAATGTATGGCCTAGATATGAAAAAGCCATTATTTCTTTGGGCAACTGCAATGCGAAAATCCACACTTCAAAATCCTCCAATCCCAGCAAAATTTGAGATGGGAAGACGTGGAAAAAACAAACGAAAGAAGGGGCAAAAAGGGAAATAAAAGGAAGGGGAGAGGAGTGCATAAATACCGTTTCTGATTTTCCCCGCAAGCATGAGGTTGATACGAGGTCGACCTCGGCTCTCAGCAGCAGCTGTCCCTCCCCCACAAGCAGACAAAATTAACGAAAAACTTCACACATGACTCGCCCTAAATGTTGTGCCAAATCGAAGTCGCAGACTTTCTCAGATATTGTCTGCTAGAGAGATCAGTAGAAGGGGGGGGGGGTGGGAGGGCAGGGAGGGGGAAAGGGAGGGGAGGAGAGGGGGTAAAAGGGGAGGGGGAGGGGGAGGGGGACGGAGAGAGAGAGAGAGGGAGAGGGAGGGGAGGAGGGGGAAGGGGGAGGGAGGGAGGGGGGAGGGAGGGAGGGAGGGAGGGAGAGGGAAAGGGAGAGAGAGAGAGGGAGAGGGAGGGAGGAGGGGGAAGGGGAGGGAGGGAGTGGGAAAGGAAGAGAGGGAGAGGGTTTGGGAGAGGGAGGGGGGAAGGGGGAGGGGGAAGGGGAGGGAGGGAGAGGGAAAGGGAGAGAGAGAGAGGGAGAGGGAGAGGGAGAGGGAGAGGGAGAGGGAGGTAGGAGGTCCTTGCTGACCTTGTTGCCCCCAGCTGGCAGTCTCCAGCGCCTTTGCCAGCTCTGCCGGCGAGGCCTCTGCCACCGCCTGCGGTGTTCGCAGTCCCGCCTTGTAAAGGGCTCGGGCACGGGCAGCCTGCAAGTGGAACAGGGAGAGAATTCAGGACTTTGGGGGGTGGAGGTTTGGAGAGTTCTACGACTCTCTTGCATAGCCTACAATTATTAAGGTTTCAACCAACACACAGCAGAACAACATCCTCCGAATCATATACTCCCCGTCTCTAAAACGCAGCCTCGCCTGCCCCCAAATGCCTCACTTTCCATAAATTTAAATCCAAATAACAAATACGCATACACACACATACACACACACGCACCCACTAAACAATACCCACTAAAAAAAAGATACATAAATAAATAAATATATATATACAAATGAAACCCACCTTGACGAGAGGTATCTCTGTGAGCTCGACGATCTCACTCCGCACGCCGAAGGAGACGCGGCTCTGAAACTTAGCGAGCAGCGCCTCCATGTCCTGCCACCCGAGGCGGTTGCAGAAGGAGGCCGCCATGGAGGCGAACCGCCCCGCGCTCTCCTGCAGACCCTGCACCGCCCCGCGGGCCACGCGGAAGGCCTCGCATACTTCGCCCAAGGGAGTCTCCTGCAG